>SKCR01053827.1:0-29973 GCA_019454045.1 Zanthoxylum bungeanum | reverse complement strand
GTCTTACACCTGAACTATGTACGGTTGGCTCAAACTGCTGAGAAAAGGCTTTCGTCAGCGGATTTGCATGATTATCATCTGATGCGATTTATTCGATCATCACATCGCCACGATGTATGATCCGAATGAATCAGATGAATATCGAAGAATGTATCTGGTTCGTTGATGAGACCATTAATTCTTAGCCTGTTCTGACGCCTAGCTCAGCTGCTAATAGAATTATATCTAATCTAATTAGATTTATTGTCAACCCAATTGGCTTCTATTACTGCCTCAGCGGCAACAATATATGCATTGGGTGTTTATTCGGTAACAATATCTTGCTTGGAAGATTTCCAGCTCACTATACCGTTATTCAAACTTTATAGTACCGTTTGCGACTTATAGTCGTTGTATCGGTTTAGGAAACTTGCAGCAGTGATCCCAGTCACTACAAGTTCTCCATCTCCATAGTTTAAGACAACATCCTTAGTTCTCTAAGAAACTAACGGATGTTCTTAATATCAATCCAGTGATTATCACTCGGATTGGCCTGTCTATGAATCCATATGCTCAAAGCGTATGAGACACCAGGTCTTGTACATTTGTCAATGTACGATTTCTCGGAGAGTTTTCTCGAAAGCCAAGCTTTCACCGATTGTAATATGGGAATATCATTTCCAAGAAATGATATATTATCATTATTTATAGGACAACGATTGTCAGTGCGCTCCCACTATCCTTCTTATATACACAAGAATCATTTACGTTTTGAATTAAATCATAAGCTATTATGATTACATCAAAATGATAATTCCAAGAACCTATGCTTGCTTCAATCCAAATATGGATCGAATAACCCGCAAACCTTATTTGCTAGTTTTGGTACGACAAAACCGACAGGATGTTGTAAACATCCTCTAAAAGGTTTCATTTTCAGGTTATCGATTTTCACGTTCTACTGACATATTTCATAAATGAAACATGCAGAATTAGCAAGCATTATCCAAATGGATTTACCGTGGCAACAGGTAAAAGGTTGAATCGTAATCAACACAATGTTGATAACGATACCTTTCCGTTAAAAGCCTTGATTTATACGTTGGTATGTTGCCATCCATGTATGTCTTCCTTGAAGACTTATAAGTACCAATAGGCACAATGCCTTGTGGTACATCAACTAGTATCAAAACATAGTTGATATACATGGAATCCATTTCGGATATCATGACACTTTGTCATAATAGGGAGTCGATACCTTGTATCACTTTCTCATACGTAGTCAGTTGGTATACCTCAAAAGATTAACATCTTTACGAGGTGAGATTAGAAACCCATACCCCAGGTTGTTTTCTGACTCTTTCGACTTACATGGTTCTTGTGTATTCGAAGATTAATAGTAATAGTTTCATCCTTGATAAACTATTTGTGTTCCATTAAGATTCGGTGCCTAGAATAGTATTACTCCGATTTTCTTCGAGTTTCATTATCCTCCCACTTACCACTGCATATCGGTATTCCTCTTAGGAAATCTGCATGGTGAGCAACAATCTAATTGTTCTCTTGTGAGTTGTATAAGTACAATACTTATGGTATCCCTAGGATATCCTACAATAGGCACTTATCCAATTTGGGTTCTAGTTTGGTATCATCTAAACGTATGCCTAGCATTCCCAAATTATGAGGAATGAGAAACCCGGTTTCTTTCCCGTTCATATCTAATATGAAATCTGTCAAACAGATTTTAATGGAACCTTATTCTAAATAAATTCTGCACTGTTTATTCTTATCCGTTGAAGGAAATGGTAGCTCATAGCGACTCATGGTTAACCTTATCATGTCCAACAAAATTCGGTTACTCAGTTCGGACACACCGTCAAACTGACGTGTTCCGGGAGGAGTCCTCATTTGAAAGAATACTTTACTCTTTCAAGTATATTAGAAACTTATTGCTTAAGTATTTTCCATTACGGTCTTACCATGACGGTTTAATACTTCAGCCGATCTGTTTGTCTATTTCGTGTCGAAACTTAAAAGTTTCTGATTTGTGTTCTTCAAAAGAAACACATAACCATAACGCGATGCCACATCCATAAAGGTCACGGAATATTCATATCCATCTCTAGCCTAGCTAGACATGGGCCCACTTGCTTCACTATGAACTAGGGCTAATAGATCAGTGGCATTTACACTTTTACCAAGTAAATAGTGTTATAGGCACTTTACCCAATAAACTAGATTCGTAGAATTTATTTGAATGTAATCAAATCATTCATAGTACCCACTCTTCAAAAGTGCGGATATACGATTATTGTTTAATTGTGTCCCAGACAACAATGCCACAATTAAGTTTCTTCTGATCAAATCAGTTGAGTTATTTGTTTGTCATGTTGTATGTTTGAGATTTATTTATATTCAAAATATAAATGCTGTTATTCACATCTAATGTCTTTATCTCAATATCATCTTTATATAATAAAAAAATTTAGTGTTCTAGAATATAAAGGTTCACCCGCAGCGGGTTAAACAATGATATAGAGATAATGTATCTAGTCAAACTAGTTACATTATAACAGTTTCCTAATTTAGGTACACACCCGAAGGTAGTTCCTAAACTTAGGTATCTACGGTTAAAACAGCGACTTTCATGCCGTTTTCAATTCACAGATTATCTCAATTGAAGTCAGTATCCTGCTCATAGCAGATTCTGAACAGCAGTATATATATATTTTATGTTCCACACTTAGTATTTAAAATCTAATTTTAATACTAGTAGTGAACATAATGTTGACAAACATATTTGAAGTCGGAGCCAAGCCCGTCTTCAATTCCTTCATGTCTACCTTTTCCAAATGGCAGTCACGCTTCCGCGATCCCGTTTGTCAAATTTAGGCAGACATTTTGGGATATGTCATTTATCTTCCCAGAAGATTATAATATTTTTCCTTTGCCTGTTTCAACACTCCAGAAGCCTTTGGCCAAGCCTTGGCCTTCTAGAATATCGAAGTAAGGTGCGCCTTGCTCTACTTGCCTAATTGCAAACTTTGACTTTGTGTCCTTGAGAATAGTCATTAACTCTCCAAGAGTTATTATTGCAATTTTAGTACTTCTAAAATCTAAATATAGATTTATGAAGATCCTTCAATTTCATTATCATACTTTAAGGATCTAATCCTTAGTTCTGATTCAGAAATTAAGGAGTCTACTGCGACAAGCTTAATGGATTAAGCATTAAAGCTATCATCACATAAATCTTCCAAAGATTATGCTCTACTATTTGCTTAACTCCGGGCTGAGGCATAATATGTTATTTTATCAAATAAAGTAACTTATTATTTTCCAGGACCATCCTGAAACTTTATTCCCAATTTGAAAATTAAACCATTTAAATACATTTTCCCTATGATTATGTCTTAAATTTCAATCTTTCAATTTATATTGATTTTAATAGTCCAACTATTTAATCAACGATTTCGGTCCTATTTATTATAATGATTACAATAGTCCAACTATTTAATCAACTATAATTTAATAGATTAAAATCAATTATATTGATTACTATAATCCAATTATAAAATCAACTATAAATGAATAGTTTGAATATAGTACAACTATTTATTAAAACAAGAATTAAATATTAGTCCAACTAACATTTAAATTTGACGAATGATATTTTATTTTTGTTGAGCGCGTTTGGCAAGTAAATAAACGAAATGCAAATTCAATTCTTGCCTCCCACTATTTTTCGGCGAGCCTCTAACCCTCTGTCGAGTACTCGGGAAATCGTGTTTCCTAGCGGGCTAGGATCCCGTTAAATATCACACAATCTTGAATTTGGCAACAAATTGTATGATAAATAACTAGGTAGATCTCTAAGATCAATTGGATCCAATCCAATTCCTAGATCCAGTTAGGGGACATCCAAGTCCGAAACATATATCTTATATATGCCAATACATCCAATATATTACCTAACCTTTTTCCTTTGAATCAACTAAGTCTTGGCTTTGGCACAACAAACTTAGTGATCCCAGTTAAGCGCGACCCATTGACCATGGAAAGCTTCGTAATCAATGTCGATGGACAAGAAGTGGTCTTGACTTTGGCCAACAAACCACAACTTGGACAAGACACCAATATGGAACAAAGCTCTCGTGACTCAAACACATCCTCGACGGACAAAGGCATTGACTTTGGCCAACAAGCCAATGCCAGTCTCGGATCTTGAGTGAGAATCACTCAATGAAAGGAAATACGCTTAATATTTTGCGAGGGTTTTTCGAGTGCAAATTGGCAACCAATTTATTATCTTTGTTAAGGTCTCATCATCATACACCCTTAAACATGCATTCTAAACACATAATAAAGCGCATATGAATAAATAATAATGATATACGGATGGATACTTTACACATTGATCCTAGATCAAATCTCTCTCTTTCTCTCTTCGCTAGCACAAGTATCACTTCTACCCGTTACACTACACTTCTAAAGAAACCTCATTTACATTGAGGGAAATAGGTGATAAGAGAATACAAAGAATAAAGAGGTGATAAGGCTGGACACGCAGGGTCCATTAATAAATCAAATTTATTACAACAATTTCTAAAATTGCCCCACCCATCTAAAGAATCCGATGTATACATTATCATGCATCACAACCATGTATTCACACAAGCATGTTATCAATCAATCTAATCATCAAAATAAAAATCTGATAATTAGTGACCATCCAATGTTCAAACAACGATTTAATTTTGCTCGAGTCAAACTCGTTTTGCGAATAAGTACTCAAAGTACGAATTCTCGAATTAAATTAAACTACATAAAAATCCAATTCAATATACATTTAATTGTAATTCGCTTATTTAATTCCAAATTAAACATTACACTTTAATAATAAACCTTTTACGATTTAATTTCCAAATTAATCGTTACGGGTCTCAAAGCCGATTAACGTCCAACGTCAATTCAATTAAAGTCCAATGTGCTTTTAATTAATTTCTTAAGGCGTGGACTTTTGGTCAACTCGGGTCAAACCGAATAAAACAAACCAAAATCAAATGGGAGTTACCCATAAGCCCATAAATCAATTTTGGCCCATTAGGCCCAATTAAACTTTAAAGGTCCATAATTCGCATTTGGGCTTTATGGAAGCGGTTTTGGGCCAATTGGATCCAATACATTTGTTTTAAACCTAACTTAGTACAACTAAGCCCAATAAGCCCAATAACAACTTTCAAAGCCCAATTTACAAAATAGGCCCAATTTAATAAAATTACAAAATCCAATTTCACATTTAATTAAACTAAAGTGTATAGCATTATTAATTACCCAAATAAATATTTCCAAAACTACAAATTTGTACAATTAATCATGCTTATCAATATTAAATTATGTCCAAAACAATTTAACAAAAATCAAACCCTATTCATGCTTCTAATGTCTCGGCAATGTAGGGCAATTTGTGTCCGATTAGGTTTCAATCCAATTAAATCATCAATCGACATTAATTCAACATTCCCGAATGATTCCAACTCATCCAATGAATCAAAATCAAAAAATCACCAAGACATTTAGGGCTAGTGTATTCGGCCAAGCCTAATAATTTGGGCAAATTTGTTCCAAACAACATTTGATCAAATTGACCCAATCAATCTTAAATTAAAACACATTTAAGCATATTCATTCATCCAATTTCACAAAATCATGCTCAAAATCATTTTACCCAAATTTTAACCCTAAGTCAATTTCATGCTCAACCTTGCTCTTGATGCCATTGTTGGTTTTAGCTAAGGTCCCAAGATCATAAACAAGCATGAAATAAGTGCGAAAACAAATCAACGAAGTCACGGAATACTCACATCGATCAGTTGAGTGACGCGGCAATGAACAAAAACAAATTATGCTCCCTCTAAGGTCACGGCAGTGAGCTACACCAGTCCACAAATTTTTGGTTTTTGACTCCAAGTTTTGAGCTCCAAGCTTCGTAAAATGATTCCCGGCTCATGGGTAGACTTCCCTATCAACTTTGCATGTCTCTCGGAGTGCTAGCTCTCATGATTTTGCCACAAAATCAATCACTCTTAGCTTCCCTATCTCACGGAAAAACTGAACCAGTGAAGATTTTAGCCCCTTAGGCGTGTGAAGAAGCTAAAGATGAGAGAAAGAGAGAGTTGTGTTTTGTTACTTTATTCATGGTAAATGAATTTCTAAAATCATATACACCATTTGCTTTCCAAAAGTCAAAGTAATTAAATAACAATATATGTCATTCAAGCTTTCAAAAAGCTTTCCAACAACTCACATCAATCCATCAATCAATCAAATCAATAAATTCTCACATCACTCAAAGTGACATGTGATTTGACGCTTGATGTGACAAATGATTTGATGCTTGATTTGACTTGCGTGCCGCACTCGAATTCGAAATGTGAATGCGCTCGCAAACAATCCCGGGCTCGGGTTCGCTAATTCCAAATTAACGAATTTTCCGTTGCGACGCAATTAAATGATTACGCCTAGCGAACTCACTATTCACGTCGCTAACGAATTAATTCTAAATTAATTCGTTCGCCCGAATTAAAATCTAATTTTAATTCTGCTTCGAAATCCAATTTCGTTTAATATATCAAATATATTAATTTACCGATTATTCCAAATTAATCGTTATCTCTCTTTAATTGATATTTTATCCCAGATAAAATATCTCTGCAATTAATCCCATATTAATTTTCTCTCTCTTCTAATTAATCCCAGATTAATTTAGAGTGCGAGTCATACGTCATCGGTGAATCTTTGGGAAGCGACCCATGAGATCCCTGGATATGTTGGCAGTAAATTCGGTCGTCGGACTATCCGAACACGTAAGTACCTCGTACTACATTTTACCGATTTACAAGACAAGGTTGGCCTATAGCAAAGCGCCATGCCTACCCAATTCTCCAGAAATATCCTTACAGGAATAAAGGATCTATATCAGGCATAGTATATGTAGTATTGTGTATGTCGATCCAGTATCGGATGATCACGTGCTAGGCCTGGGGCTGGAATTGTGTCTGCCCCGTACGAAGCACATGTCGGATGTCTGGTAACTAGTCTCTATAATCGGATACACATGAGCTTGTCATTTTATCCCGATGACTGCAGTACTTAAGAGTACTAGTACAGTATCCTACGTGACCATCATCTCCATATGACTGGAGTGACACTTCCTGTTGGACAATTATGACCCATATCGTCACTATTTGTACAGATCATGGTGTTGCTGTACAAATTAACTATGTGACAAAGGAGATTGCACTCTTATCATTTGTGATTAGATCACCTAGATATATAAATGATGAGAGGTCCTTATGATTTGTTCCTGGATTGAGAATGATATGAGACAGTATCAATCCACGAAGGATAAATCATTAAATATCCCTAGTCAGAGTATTATCGAGATTGGACATCGATGAATACGTAAAAGACTAGTATTACACTTGTGTGCGTTGTGAAGGCACAACGACATAGTTCTCGTATATTTGGGTATATGATACTCATGCAAGTGTAATAGGAGGCTGTGTTTCACCGATGGTACGGGAAACAGCTTCGCTCTAGATAGACCCCATCGGAATTCCATTGGTAGTATGACTGCGTGTCTGTGGAAGTCCGATATCAGGGTAGGTGTATTTGGTTTTAACCTGAGACTTGCACCGCTAATGCATACGACAATCAATATACTTTGGTTGAGGTCATCCGGGGCTTTAACCGGTTTCTGTGTACGCCAATTCTGGGTATATCGAGAATCGTAGTGTGTTGGGTGTGATGTCGAGATGGAAGTGTCACTCCAGTCATATGGAGTTGATGATCACGCAGGGATACCGAACTGGTTCTCTATAAAGGTTGCAACCGTCAGGATAATATGACTTGGTCATGATTATCCGATTATAAAGAGACTAGTTGCTCATTATCCGATAAATGCATCGTATGAGGCAGACACTGTACCAGCCCCAGGCCTTGCATGTGATCATCTGATACTGGAGAGAAATACACAATACTACGGTATACTACGCTTGATATAGATCCTTATTCCTGTAAGGATATTTCCGGAGAATTGGGGAGGCATGGCGTTTTGCAAGAAGCCAACCTTGTCTTGTAATTCGGTATAAACGTAATACGAGGTACTTATGGGTTCGGATAGTCCGACGACCGAATTTACTGCCAACATATTCGGGGATCTCATGGGTTGCTTCCCAAAGATTCACCGATGACTTATGACTCGCACTTTTAATTAATCTGGGATTAATTAGATGAGAGAGAAAATTAATCTGGGATTAATTGCGGAGATATTTTATCTGGGATAAAATATCATTTAAAGAGAGATAACGATTAATTTAGAATTAATCGGTAAATTAATATACTTGATATATTAAACGAAATTGGATTTCGACGCGGAATTAAAATTAGATTTTAATTCGGGCGAACGAATTAATTTAGAATTAATTCGTTAGCGACATGAATAGTAATTATGCTTGGCATGATTATTTAATTAAATTAGATTTAATAACGACGCAACGGAAAATTAGTTAATTTGGAATTAGCGAACCCGAGCCCGAGATTATTTGCGAGCGCATTCGCATTTCGAATTCAAGTGCGGCAAATCAAATCAAGCGTCAAATCGCTAGTCGCATCTAGCGTCACATCATTCGTCAATCAAGTGATGGATGTCTTTCACTTTGAGTGATTGACGCCAATCACTATTCACTGAATGATGGATTGATGGCAAGTTGATGTGTGTGGTTGGCATTTAATGCTTTGTTTTTGGAGGGAAAAATTGGTGTATAGGTTTTGGAAATCATTTACCAATTTTAAGAAAACAAAAACATACACATAAATCTCTCTCTCTCCTCCATTCTCTCTTCTCTCTCATCTCCCAAGAGGGCTTATTTTTTCTTCTGTTCTGGCAGTGTACTGCCGTGAGCAATGAAGGAAAATGGAAGCAAGTGGTTGAGATTTGTGGGAAATTTCAAGAGAGCTAGCATTCCGAGAGACATGAAAAGGTGATAGGGAAGTTCACCCATGAGCCGGGAACCATTCGACGAAGCTTGGAGCTCGAAGATGATCCTCAAATGGCGCCAAACCAGTGAGCTGGGCTGCTCACTGCCGAGCAGTGAAGTGAGGCAGTAAGTTCATTTTTGTTGCCTCCGCATCGCTCAACCGATCGATGTGAGTATTCCGCGACTTTGTCGATTTGTACTCGCACTTGTTTCATGTTTATTATTCGATCCTATTGACCTAGAAACTCCAACAATGGTATCAGAGCGAGTAAAAGCATGAAATTTGACATAGGGCTAAAATTTGGGTAAAAATGTGTTTTAGTATGATTTATGAAATTGGATGAATGAGTATGTTTAAATATGTTTTTATTGATGATTGATTTGATCAATTTGAAGAAATTTTGTTTGGAACAAATTTCCCCAATTTTTGAGCTTGGCCGAAAATATGCCCTTGTGTTCTTGGTGAATTTTTGGTTTTTTGATTCATTGGATGTGTTAGAATCATTTGGGGATATTGATTTTATGTTGAATTTGATTCAATTGGATTGGATTTGAAATTTGGCATAATAATCCCCCTTGGCCGAGAGTTAAAGCATGATAATTGGGTTTGATTTTGATTAATTTGTTTGGACACTAATTTTTGATGAGCATGATTAGTTGTGTTAATTGATGTTTTAGAAATGTTAATTGGGTAATTAATTGTGTTAATGCACTTTGGTAATTCAATTGTGAAATTGGGTTTTTGTGATTTAATTATAATTGGGCCTATTTTGTGAATTTGGGCTTGAATGTTGTAAATGGGCTTATTGGGCTTGTTGTACAAAGTTGGGTTAAGGCAAATTGGATTGGATCCAATGGGCCAAAACGCATCCATAAAGCCCAAATGCGACTTAATGGACCTTTGTAATTTAATTGGGCCTAATGGGCCAAAATTGATTTAAGGCTTATGGGGTAATTCCCGGATTGGACTTTGGTTATCGGTTTGACCTGAGTTGACCAAAAGTCCACGCCTCAAGAAATTAATTAAAAGCCCATTGGACTTTAATTAAATTGACGTTGGACGTTAATCGGGCTTTGAGACCCGTAACGATTAAATTTGGAATTTAAGTCGTAAAAGGTTCGTTAATAAAGTGTAGTATTTAATTTGGAATTAAATAACGAATTAGAATTAAATACAAATTGAATTGGATTTAATTGCGTAGTTTAATTTAATTCGAGAATTCGTACTTTAAGTACTTATTCGCAAAAGTTGTTTGACTCGAACAAAATCAAATCGTTGTTTGAACTTTGGATGATCACTAATTATCAGATTAATTAATTTGATTAGATTGATTGATAACATGCTTGTGTGAATACATGGTTGCGATGCATGAATAATGTATATCGGATGGATATTATATGGGTGGGACAATTTTAGAAATTGTGTAATAAATTTGATTTATTAATTGGACCTGCGTGTCCAGCCTTATTACCCCATATTCTTTGTAATCTCTTCTCACCTATTCCCCTCAATGTAAATGAGGTTTCTTTAGAAGTGTTGTGTATCGGGTAGAAGTAATACATGTGCTAGCGGGAGAGAGAAATGGAGAGATTTGATCTAGGATCATTGTGTAAAATATCCATCCGCATATCATTATTATTTTTCATATGCATTTTATTATGTGTTTAGAATGCATGTTTAAGGGTGTATGATGATGAGACCTTAACAAAGATAATAAATTGGTTGCCAATTTGCACGTGAAAAACCCTTCGCTAAATATTAAGCGTCTTTCCTTCCATTGAGTGATTCTCACTCAAGATCTAAGACGGCATTGGTTTGTTGGCCAAAGTCAAGGCCTTGTCTGTCGAAGATGTGTTTGAATCACGAGAGTTTTGTTGCATGTCAGTGTCTTGTCCAAGTTGTGGTTTGTTGGCCAAAGTCAAGACCACTTCTTGTCCATCGACATTGATTACGAAGCTTTCCATGGTCAATGGGTCGCGCGCTTAACTGGGATCACTAAGTTTGTTGTGCCAAAGCCAAGGCTTAGTTGATTCAGAGGAAAAAGGTTAGGTAATACATTGGATTTATTGGCATATATAAGATATATGTTTCGGACTTGGATGTCCCCCTACCGGATCTAGGAATTGGATGGATCCAATCGATCTTAGAGATCTACCTAGTTAATTATCATACAATTTGTTGGCCAAAGTCAAGATTGTGTGATATTTAACGGGATCTTAGCCCACTAGGAAACACGGTTTCCCGAGTACTCGACAGAGTGTTGGAGGCTCGCCGAAAAATAGTGGGAGGCAAGAATTGAATTGCAAATTCATTCAATTACTCGCCATACACGCTCAAACAATATCATTCGTCAAACGTATTAAATGTTAGTTGGACTAATATTTAAATTGTTGTTTTAATAAATAGTTGGACTATATATTCAAACTATTCTTTATATTTGATTATATAATTGGATTATAATAATCAATATATTTGATTTAATTAATTATAGTTGATTAATATAGTTGGACTATAATAATCATTATTTTAATAGTACCTAATTAATTGATTAAATAGTTGGACTATTAAAATCAAGATAAAATTGAAAGATTGACATTTAAAACATAATCCTAGGGAAAATGTATTTAAATGGTTTAATTTTCAAATGGGAATAAATTTCAAGATGGTACTGGAAAATTAATAAATTATTGATAAATAATATATTAAGCCAAAGCCCGGAGTTAAGCAAATAGTAGATCATAATCTTTGGAAGATTATGTGATGATAACTTTAGTATTTAATCCATTATACTTACCGCAGTAGACTCCTTAATTTCTGAATCAGAACTAAGGATTAGATCCTTAAAGTATGATGATGAAATTGAAGGATCTTAATAAATCTATGCTTAGATTTTTGGAAGTACTAAAATTGTAATAAACAACTCTTGGAGAGTTAATGACTATTCTCAAGGAGAAAAAGTCAAACTTTGCAATTAGGCAAGTAGCGCAAGGCGCACTTTACTTCGATATTCTAGAAACCTGAGGCTTGGCCAAAGGCTTCTAAAGTGTTGAAAAGGCGAAGGCAAAATCATTATAATCTTATGGGAAGATAAAGAAATATCCCAAAATGTCTGTTGGATGTGGCAAACGGGATCGCGCGGAAGCGTGACTACCGTTTGGACAAAGCAGCCATGAAGGAATTGAAGAACCAGCAAGGCTCTGACTTCAAATATGTTTGTCAAAATTATGTTCACTACTAGTATTAAAATTTGATTTTAAATACTTAGTGTGGTACATAAATATATACTGATGTTCATAATCTGCTATGAGCAGGAATTAGGAAACTGTTTATAATGTAACTATTTGACTAGGAACATTTCTCTATATCAGTGTTTAATCCATTGCGGATTGAACCTTTATATTCTAGAACACTAAAGTGTTTTATTATATAAAGATGATATTGAGATAAACACATTAGATGTGAATAACAGAATTTATATTTTGAATATAAATAAATCTCAAAAATATAATATGACAAACAAAAAGCTCAAACTGATTGATCAGAAGAGACTAATTGTGGCATTGATGTCTGGGACACAATTAAAAACAAGACTCGTTTATCCACACTTTTGAAGAGTGGGTACTCGGACTAATTTGATTCTATTCAAATAAAGTCTACGAATCTAGTTTATTGGGCAAAGTGCCTAAAACACTATTTACTTGGTAAAAGTGCAAATGTCACCAATCTGTTAGCCCTAGTTCATAGTGAAGCAAGTGGGCAGTCTAGCTAGGCTAGAGGTGGATATGAATATTTCGTGACCTATACGGATGTGGCATCGCGTAATGGTTGTGTGTTTCTTTTGAAGAACACAAATCAGAAACTTTTAAAGTTTCGACACGAAATAGACAAACAGATCGGCTAAAGTATTAAAACGTCACGGTAAGACCGTAATGAAAAATACTTAAGAAATAAGTTTCTCATATACTTGAAAGAGTATAGTATTCTTTCAATGATGACTCATCCCGGAACACGTCAGTTTGACGGTGTGTCTGAACCGAGTAACCAAATTTTGTTAGACATGATAAGGTTAATCATGAGTCGCTCTGAGCTACCATTTCCTTCAACGGATACGCTTTGACAGTGCATAACTTATTTTGAATAAGGTTCCATTAAAATCTGTTTCACAGATATCATATTAGATATGAACAGGAAAGAAACCGGGTTTCTCATTCCTGATAATTTGGGTATGCTAGGCATATGTTTGGATGATACCAAACTAGAACCCAAATTGGATAAATGCCGAATTGTAGGTTATCCTAAGGAAACCATAAGTATAGTGCTTATACATCTCATAAGAGAACAATTAGATTGTTGCTCACCATGCGGTTTTCCTAAGAGGAATACCGATATGCAGTGGTAAGTGGGAGGATAGTAAAACTCGATGAAAAATCGAGAGTAATATTGTTCAAGGCACCGAATCCTAATGGAACACATATAGTTCATCAAGGATGAAACTATACCATAATCTTCAAATACACAAGAACGCGCGTATGTCGAGAGAGAGTCAGAGAACATCCTGGGTATGGGTTTCTGATCTCACCTCATAAAGATTTATATCTTATTGAGGTATACCAACTGACTACGTACGAGGAAGTGATACAAGGTATCGACTCCCTATTATGACAAAGTGTCATGAGTCCGAAATGGATCCCATGTATATCAACAAGTTTAGATACTAGTTGATGTACCGCAAGACATTGTGCCTATTGGTACTTTATGAGTCTTCATGGAAGACATACAATGATGGCAACATACCAACGTACAAAGCTAAGCTTGTAGCGGAAAGGTATTGTTATCAACATTGGTTGATTACGATTCAACCTTTTACATGTTTCCACGGTAAATCCATTGGATAATGCTTGCTAAAGCTGCGTGTTTCATTTATGAAATATGTCAGCTTTACGGGAAAATCGCTTTCCTGAAAAGGAAACCTTTTGGAGGATGTTTTCAACATCCTGTCGGTTTTGTCGTACCATAACTAGCAAACAAGGTTAACGGGTTATTCGATCCATGTTTGGATTGAAGCAAACATGAGTTCTTAGAATTATCGATTTGATGTAATCATAATGTTTATGATTTAATTCAAAACGAAATGATTCTTGTGTATATAAGAGGGTTAGTGGGAGCGCACTGCCAATCGATCTTGTCCTATAAATAATGATAATACATCATTTCTTGGAAATGATATTCCCATAAAATAACTATCGGCGAAAGTTTGGCTTTCGAAAACTCTCCGTGGAATCATACATTGAAAAATGTACGCGACCTGGTGTCTCATACGCTTTGAGCATATGGATTCACAAACATGCCAATCCAAGTGATAGTCACTGGATTGAAGTTAAGAACATTCGTTAGTATCTTAGAGATCTAAGGATGTTGTCTTAAACTAAGGAGAATGAGAACTTGAAGTGACTGGGATCACTACTGCAAGTTTCCTAAACTGATAAGGACGACTAAAAGTCGCAAACGGTACTATACAGTTTGAATAACGGTATAGTGAGCTGGAAATCTTCCAAGCAAGATACTGTTACCGAATAAACAATAAATGCGGGTTATTGCTGTAGCTGAAGCGCCAATAGAAGCCATTTGGGTCGATAATAAATCTAATTAGATTAGATATATAATCTGTTAGCAGCCAAGCTAGGCTTGAGCATAGGCTAAGAATTAATGGTCTCATCAACGATCCGGATACATACTTCGATATTCATCTGAATCGTTCGGATCATACATCGTGGCGATGTGATGATCGAATAAATCGCATCAGATGATAATCATGAAAATCCACTGACGAAAGTCTTTCATCAATAATTTGAGCCAACCGTACATAGTTCGGGTGTCAAGCACTCGAGTGATTGTGGTATAGGCCAAGTGGGAGATTATTGGACAATTATGACCTATAGAGTCACTATTTGTACAGATCATGGTGTTGTTGTACAAATTAACTATGTGACAAAGGAGATTGCACTCTTATCATTTGTGATTAGATCACATAGATATATAAATGATGAGAGGTCCTTATGATTTGTTCCTGGATTGAGAATGATATGAGACAGTATCAATCCACGAAGGATAAGAAATATTAAATATTATTAGAGTGAGTATCGAGATTGGACATCGATGAATACGTAAAAGACTAGTATTACACATGTGCGCATTGTGAGGGCAACACGTCATAGTTCTCGTACATTTGGGTATATGATACTCATGCAAGTGTAAAAGGAGGTTGTGTTTCACCGATGGTACGGGAAACAGCTTCGCTCTGGATAGACCCCCTCGGAATTCCATTGGTAGTATGACTACGTGTCTATGGAAGTCCGAAATCAGGGTAGGTGTATTTGGTCTTAACCTGAGACTTACACCGCTAATGCATACGACAATCAATATACTTTGGTTGAGGTCTTCCAGGGCTTTAACCGGTTTCTGTGTACGCCAATTCTGGGTATATCGAGAATCGTAGTGTGTTGGGTGTGATATCGAGATGGAAGTGTCACTCCAGTCATATGAAGTTGATGATCGCGCAGGGATACAGAACTGGTTCTCTATAAGGGTTGCAACGGTCGGGATAATATGACTTGGTCATGATTATCCGATTATAAAGAGACTAGTTGCTCGTTATCCGATATATGCATCGTACGGGGCAGACACTGTACCAGCCCCAGGCCTTGCATGTGATCATCTGATACTGGACAAAAATATGCAATACTACGGTATATTACGCTTGATATAGATCCTTATTCCTGTAAGGATATTTCCGGAGAATTGGGGAGGCATTGCGCTTTGCTAGAAGCCAACCTTGTCTTGTAATTCGGTATAAACGTAGTACGAGGTACTTACGGGTTCGGATAGTCCGACGACCGAATTTACTGCCAACATATCCGGGGATCTCAGGGTCACTTCCCAAAGATTCACCGATGACGTATGACTCGCACTTTTAATAATCTGGGATTAATTAGATGAGAGAGAAAATTAATCTGGGATTAATTGCGGAGATATTTTATCTGGGATAAAATATCATTTAAAGAGAGATAACGATTAATTTAGAATTAATCGGAAAATTAATATATTTGATATATTAAACGAAATTGGATTTCGACGCGGAATTAAAATTAGATTTTAATTCGGGCGAACGAATTAATTTAGAATTAATTCGTTAGCGACGTGAATAGTAATTATGCTTGGCATGATTATTTAATTAAATTAGATTTAATAACGACGTAACATAAAATTAGTTAATTTCGAATTAGCGAACCCGAGCCCGAGATTATTTACGAGCGCATTCACATTTCGAATTCGAGTTCGGCAAATCAAATCAAGCGTCAAAATCGCTAGTCACATCATTCGTCAATCAAGTGATGAATGTCTTTCACTTTGAGTGATTGACGCCAGTCACTATTCACTGAGTGATGGATTGATGGCAAGTTGATGTGTGTCGTTGGCATTTATTGCTTTATTTTTGGAAGGAAAAATTGGTGTATAGGTTTGAAATCATTTACCAATTTTAAGAAAACAAAAACATAACACATAAATCTCTCTTTCTCCTCCATTCTCTCTTCATCTCTCACGCCCAAGAGGGCTATTTTTTCTTCTAGTTCTGGCAGTGTACTGCCATGAGCAGTGAAGGAAAATTGAAGCAAAGTGCTTGAGATTTGTGGCAAATTTCAAGAGAGCTAGCCTCCCAGAGACATGCGAAGGTGATAGGGAAGTTCACCCATGAGCCGAGAACCATTCTACGAAGCTTGGAGCTCGAAGATGATCCTCAAATGGCGCTAAACCAGTGAGCTGGGCTGCTCACTGCCGAGCAGTAAAGTGAGGCAGTAAGTTTGTTTTTGTTGCCTCCGCATCGCTCAACCGATCGATGTGAGTATTCCGCGACTTTCTCGATTTGTATTCGCACTTGTTTCATGTTTATTATTCGATCCTATGGACCTAGAATCACCAACACTTCCATCTTGACATCACACCCAACACACTACGATTCTCAATATACCCAGCATTGGCGTACACAGGACCCTGTTAAAGCCCTGGACGACCGTAACCAAAGTATATTGATTATCACAAGTATTAGCGGTGCAAGTCTCAAGTTAAGACCAAATACACCCACCCTGATTTCGGACTTCCATAGACACATAGTCATACTACCAATGGAATTCTGATGGGGTCTATCCAGAGTGAAGCTGTTTCCCGTACCATTGGTAAAACACAACCTCTTATTATACTTGCATGAGTATCCTATACCCAAATATATGAGATCTATGCTGTTTGTGCCCTCACAACGCGCACAAGTGTAATACTAGTCTTTTACGTATTTATCGATGTCCAATCTCGATAATACTCTGACTAGGGATATTTAATGATTTATCCTTCGTGGACTGATACTGTCTCATATCATTCTCCGTCCAGGAACAAATCATATGAACCTCCTATCATTCATATATCTAGGTGATCTAATCACAAATGATAAGAGTGCAATCTCATTTGTCACATAGTTAATTTGTACAACAACACCATGATCTGTACAAATAATGACGCTATGGGTCATAATTGTCCATCATTCACAACCCTAGATAGTTTTCCTAATATTGAATTATCTTAAACCTACTTTCGTGCAATTTTATTTACTTGTTTTTTTAAATTCCAAATCATCACAATTTCAAATCAATCAATCAACTTGTTAGATACTAGTAATCATTTGACCTTATAAAATTAATAGATTAGGTATCAAGTCCTCGTGGGATCGATACTTTTTATACTACTTGAACGAAACGTGCGCTTGCGTTATACGCGTGTGATTACACACCAGTCAAGTTTTTGGCGGCCGTTGTCGGAGACTTATTTATCTTTCACTATTAGTTTGGGGTTAGATATGTTACTTGTATCTAATTTCTTTTTATTATAGTTTTTGTTTTCTTGTGTTTCAGGTTCTCAGAAACTACATGAGACGAACCAGAAGCTTTGAACTCCGACCGCTTGACCCAGAAATTGAAAGAACCATCAAACAGTTCAGAAGGGAAAGACGAGAAGGCCAAGAAACTTTAGTCACATGGAACCTGAACCTTTGGAGGTTGCACCACCAATACCCATTCGAGACAGAACCATTCCGGTGGTCGACGACTTTATTTCCTGTATTGTACTTCCTCATTTACCAGCAATGCATGTGACATCAAAACATGCATTTAGATGATTCAGCAGTCAATATATTTAGGGGAATGCAACTGAAGATCTTAATGCCCACATCAGCAACTTCCTGGAAGTTTGCGGTTCTTTCAATTACAACCGAGCAGCTGAAGAAGCAATGAGACTGCGGTTTTTTCCATATTCCTTGAAAGACAGAGCTAAAGCTTGGCTACATTCGTACCAGCAGGTTCCATCACAACTTGGAACACTATAGCCACCAAATTCCTTGTAAAGTACTTTCCACCAGCCAGAACTTCAAAGTTGAGGAATGACATCACATCCTTGGTGCCACAAGATTCAGAATCCCTTTGCGAAGATTGGGAAAGATTCAAAGATTTACTCCGGAAATGTCCTCATCATGAGATCGCAAAGTGGCTACAAGTCCAAACCGTCTAAAATGGACTTTCTAGAATAATGAGAACCACAATTGATGCTGCTGCTGGAGGCGCTTTGATGGCAAAAGGAGAAGATCAGGCCTGAAACTTAATTGAAGAAATGGCCAACAGAAATTCTTTATGGCAAATAGAAAGGAGCATGATCCAAAGAATTGCATGAATTTATGAAGTTGGAGCCAACACAGCACTGAATTCCAAGCTGGATGTGATTTGTAAAAATCTGGAAACTCTTAAATCGGACAACTGGCCAATGCTCAGAGTTACAGACCTCCAGGTAATCTTCCCAGCAACACAGAACCAAATCCAAGGAACCGAGGGAAGGAGCAATGTCATGCCATCATGTTAAAAGCAGTACCGAAATCAACAAAGATGTTGGAATCAATGCAACAATTTAAGATATTCCAAAAGAAGAAAAACAACAGATGGAGGAAAAAGAAGCAAAGGAAAAAGAACAGATCACTCCACCTCCACCTTTTTCCTCAGCGTCTTCTAGAAAAACAAACTGGACAAGCAGTTTGCTCGTTTCCTGGAGGTGTTAAAAAAGCTGCACATCAACATTCCATTTGCAAAAGCCTTGGAACAAATGCCCAGCTATGTAAAATTCATGAAAGACATTCTTTCAAGAAAACGGAGATTGGGAGATTACGAGACAGTAGCATTGACAAAAGAATGTAGCGCCATCATTCAGAGGAAGCTTCCCCCAAAGTTGAAAGATCCTGGCAGTTTCACCATTCCATGCATCATAGGAGAACATAACTTTGGTAAGGCTTTATGTGATTTAGGTGCAAGTGTTAACTTGATGCCTTTTTCAATGCCAACTTCAGTCTCTCTACAACTTGCTTATAGAACGCTCGTATTTCCAAGAGGCGTAGTTGAGGATGTGCTGGTCAAGGTTGACAAATTCATTTTCCCAGCAGATTTTATTGTCCTTGATATGGAGGAAGATGCAGACATGCCAATCATCATCGGGAGACCGTTCTTGGCTACAGGTCAAACAATTATTGATGTACAAAAAAGAGAATTAACCATGAGGGTACAAGACCAAGAAGTAACATTCAATGTTTTCAAGGCCATGAATTTCCTAGATGATGAAAAGAATGAGGAATGTTTCAGACTTGATGTAATACAAAGTACCATCCAAAATTCTGATGAAATGAAAAGTTCTATTGACAAAATTAAAACATTTCAATTGCCTGTGGAGCCTGAAGATAGAGCGTCTTTTGCACTGAAAAAGCCAATTCTTGCACTACAAGCAACAATAGAGAAAAATTTCCACCAGCTCAACGAATTGGAGGAATTTCACAATCAGCCTTTTGAGGATGCCAAATTGTACAAAGAAAAGGCAAGGAAAAGACATGATGAGAAATTAGTGCGCATACAACTGGAACTAGGGTAGAAGGTACTGTTAAACAAATCAATGGTGAAATTCTTCCCATGGAAGCCAAAATCACGGTGGTCAGGTCCATTTGTGATCACCAAGGTTTTACCAGACATAGCCGTTGAGATACATGATCCTGACTCCAACAAAACTTTCAAGGTTAAAAATAAACGTGTTAAGCACTACTGGGGAGAATCATTTGAGCGACAAAAAGAAAGTGTCACACTTTCAGATCCAGCCTAACGTTCGAGAAGTCACGTCTAGCTGACGATGTTAAACTTAGGGCTCACAGGGAGGCAACCCATGTAATTTGTGTATATATTGTAATTTTGTGTGATTTAATTTTGTGTGTTTAGTTTTTGCAAATTAAGACATTCCAGGATGGAAGAAATTCTCTCAAATATTCACAAGCAATTTCATTCTCTCCCTCAAAACTCTCTGATGTCAGTCTACAAAGCTCGCTTGGAACGGATGCGACTACTAACGATCCATGGTGTTCCTAATGACATTCGTTGGGTAATTGAAGCACGGATCAGATTGGCACGTGGTCTTCTGACTCTTTTATTTCACATCTGCCTGGTTTTGGAAGAAGCACCTATGTAAAGAAACGTAGAGCTAAGTGTAGGACACAGAAATTGACGACGCTGTTCTAGGCTCACAGCCTAATTGGGATTACGGAATAGCTCACGTAGGAACTAAACCGGAGAAATAACATGGAGTCGCCACCTGGTGTGAACCGGGATAAAGATTTAAGGCCGCACTCACCCCTCGTAAGGGAAGACCTCAAACCTGTTGGGTTCGGAATGGTCCATTACTTATGCCACTTGTAATGATGTGATTTATGCAATATCTTAACCGAATCTACACAACATGCTCAAGAACAACCTATATATAGTTCATGTTCATAATGATAAATCCTATGTCTAAGTTTGCATGCTTGAAAAGTAAGTTATCACCACGACAAACACACAATAACACACGGCAATCCCATGAACATTCTTCAATTATATAATGCGGAAAACAAATAACAACATAAACATAATGCAAATTCCAAACGCGAAATAAGTAACTAATCATGCTTAAAAATAAATAACTAAATAACATATTAGACTAAATCATGCTCGAATACAAGGTTGGATGAAACGAAATACATGTGTCTCTTAAGTGGTACGTGGCATTGTATCCCGAGTGCAAACCGCACTACCGTCCATTCGGATTCGGCTACAGAATTTACGTTCGAGTTTCCATCTGATATACCACAAAAGAAAACATGCATTCCGTTCATCCGGAATTCACGTTAAATAATAAATAAAGAAGGTGCCCTCAGGTCTAACCTCTTTTGTCCTCTCTCGAAAGCGCGTTAAACGGCTGTCGGAAGGGTTGATGCTCCGCAACTCTCCCGGTTCACTAATACAACATTTTTCCTCGCTGTTTCACTGTTTGGGCTGCTGTTTCCACTCCGTTTCGCTGCTATTTGTGTTGTATTTTTTAGTCACTATTTTTGGTAATTAGGGGACTGTTTTGGCGGTTTTTTGAGCGGTATTAGGCTGATGTTTTGTACGGTTTTAAGGCAAAAAACTGGGCAATTTATGCGACAGATTTGGTCAATTCAGGGACAGTTTGGGCCGAATTTCAGTGGTCAAGGGCTGTGTTTTTCAGTGCAGTTCGGTGGTCAGGGGGCTGTGTTTTACGGGTGGCTTCTGGAGGGACTGTTTGTGGTCGTTGTTTTATTGGCGAGGGCTTTCTCGTTACTCACGCCTGCTGCACGTCCAATGGACTACTTTATGAAGGGTTAGGTGTCGGTTAGTGGAGCCGTTGTGAGTGAGCTGTGCGTTCAAGGTGAGGGCAATTAACGTGAGCTGATTTGTTTAATGGGTGAGGTGTGAGGGTGTTAGAGGCGTGTGGCTAATTGTTGAAGGGTTATTGGTTTTGCGTGAAGTGAGATGTGAGTTGTGCGTTAGTGGGGTGGTTTATGTGTCTGATTCGTGTGAAGGTTATGTGGCGTGAGTGAAGGGTTTGTGGGTGACTTGTTTGGAGGCTGTGTGGCGTGAGGCAGTAGGTTAATTTCTTTTGTGTTTTCATTTTTTGAGAATGAGCTAGGGATTTAATGTGTTGGTGAATGGTTATTTTTATAGGCAAAGGGATGAGGGCTTTCCTTGTTTGAGAAGGAGAAGGATTTGTGCATTAAATGGAATATCTTTTAAATTAGTATGTGATAAGGAAAATCTTTTAATTAGGGAAGTGATTTGATTTAATTTGTTTTATTCTTTTTTAGTGAGGGATATGATTTGTTTTAATTAGGCAAGGGATCCAGAAATTTCTTTAATTTAGGAAGGGGATTTGGCTTGATTTATGCATGTGTTAAATGTGATTTTTGTTATTTAGGGTGGCTATGGGCGTGTGGCTTAGGGTGATTTGGACGTGTGGGCTTGGTCCATTTGGTGGGCTTGGGTGTTTGGTTTAGTGATGTGTGGGCTTGGGTGTTTTGGGCTAAAGATATGTTTTAAAACGGAGGTCCAACAAGCGAACCTGCAGCTACTCCAACGAATTAAATCCAACAATGTGTCAATTCTTGACTCTTCCCTTCCAACGTCCGTTTCCCGCGACTTCCATAACAAAAAGAGGTAGTATCTCCATACGAGACTCATCATCAGGACTTATATTGAAAAATACAATGCCTACAGTCGCCCCCACTTTGATGGGACTTGTGCAGTGTGTGACAATAAGAATACTATCAAAGTACGTGCAATGCATTTTTACTTACCTAGCTCGCCAGCTGCCACTTGACTTGCCTGTTGCTTTGAGTTGAGTTGATTTTGTTGTGCCATACCCGGCGTGCTAAATCCCATACCCGAGGTGTCGCGGTTGCGTCTCCATACCTAGAATGTCGCAGAGATGATTTTGTTGTGCCATACCCGGCGTGCTAAATCCCATACCCGAGGTGTCGCGGTTGCGTCTCCATACCTAGAGTGTCACATAGTTGATTATGTTGTGCCATTCCCGGCTTCCTAAACCCCATAACCGAGGTGTCCCGGTTGCGTCTCCATACCTAGAATGTCGCAATGATATCTCCATATCCGGTGCCGTACCTAGCAAGCTAAACCCCATACCCGAGGTGTCGCGGTTGCGTCTCTATACCTAAAGTATCACAATGATATCTCCATACCCGGAGTGCCGTACCTGGCATGTTAAACCCCATACCCGAGGAGCCGCTGAAATATCTCAGTACCCGGAGTGCCGTACCTGGCAAAACTGAAGCTGTATCTCCATACCCGAGTGCCATACCCGGCAAAACTAATGTCGTGATGCGATGGTTCATTCTCAACTTTGCTGTATGAGAGGTGGTCCATTTTTGAACCGAGTTGATAAATGGGCCTCGACCATGGGATTCATTCCCAAAACTGCTGGTGAAGTGGGCCTCGACCCTAAGATTCATTCCCGTAACTGTTGGTGAAGTGGGCCTCGACCTTAGGTTCATTCTTGTAACTATTGGTGAAGTGGGCCTCGACCCTGGGACTCATTCCTGGATTTATTCTGATATGGGCCTTGACTCTGGGATTCATTCCCGGATTCATTCCAAAATTGAGATTCATTCCCGGATTCATTCCAAAAATGAGATTCATTCCCGGATTCATTCCAAAACTGAGATTCATTCCCGGATTCATTCCAAAACTGGGATTCATTCCAAAACTGAGATTCATTCCCGGACTCATTCCAAAACTGGGATTCATTCCAAAACTGAGATTCATTCCCTGACTCATTCCAAAACTGGGATTCATTCCAAAACTGGGATTCATTCCCTGATGAATTCCAAAACTGAGATTCATTCCGGGATTCATTCCAAAACTGAGATTCATTCCCGGATTCATTCCAAAAATGAGATTCATTCCCGGATTCATTCCAAAACTGAGATTCATTCCCGGATTCATTCCAAAACGAGATTCATTCCCGGATTCATTCCAAAACTGAGATTCATTCCCGGATTCATTCCAAAACCGGGATTCATTCCCGGATTTGTTCCAAAACTGGATTGATTCCGATTCATTCCAAAACTGAGATTCATTCCGGATTCATTCCAAAACTGAGATTCACTCCCGATTCATTCCAAAACTGAGATTCATTCACGGATTCATTCCAAAACTGAGATTCATTCCCGGATTCATTCCAAAACTGAGATTCATTCCCGGATTCATTCCAAAACTGAGAATCATTCTTGGATTCATTCCAAAACTGAGATTCATTCCCGGATTCATTCCAAAACTGAGATTCATTCCCGGATTCATTCCAAAACTCAAATTCATTCCCGGATTCATTCTAAAACTGAGATTCATTCCCGGATTCATTCCAAAACTGGGATTCATTCCCGGATTCGTTCCAAAACTAGATTCATTCCCGGATTCATTCCAAAATTGAGATTCATTCTCGCATTCATTCCACTCTGACGATTCGGGCCTCGACCCTGTGATTCATTCCCAGATTCATTCTATAACTCTGACAATGTGGGCCTCAACCCGGGGATTCATTCCCGAAACTACTGATAAAGTGGGTCTCGACCCTAAAATGATACTGATATGGGCCTCGCCCCAAACTGATACTGATGTGGGCCTCGGCCCCAAACGGATACTGATGTGGGCCTCGCCCCAAACTGATATTGATGTGGGCCTCGCCCCGAAACTGATACTGATGTGGGCCTCGCCCCCAGACTGATACTGATATGGGACTCGACCTAAACTGATACAGATGTGGGCCTCGCCCCCAGACTGATACTTATGTGGGCCTCGCCCCCAGACTGATACTGATGTGGGCCTTGTCCCCAGACTGATATTGATGTTGGCCTCGCCCCCAGACTGAACTGATATGGGCCTCGCCCCAAACTGATTCTGATGTGGGCCTCGCCCTTTGGGATTCATTCCAAAACTACTGATAGTGTGGGCCTCGACCCTGGGATTCATTCTCGAAACTCATGATGCTGTGTTGCTGTTTCTGGTTGGCTTGTATTTGCCGCTTTCTCTTTTTCTTTAAAACCTATGAACAAAAACATGACAAAGATTATGTGTATATGATGTGTATACATGCATGCATGAATGTGTTTCCTATTCCGATGGGTTAGGTCTTTATTGTGCTCTTCGGTGCTTCACGCCTATAACTGTCTTCAATCGCCCCCCGGGGCCTGCTTACGGTTTCTTTCTGTCAATTCTTTTCCGGTGATTGCTCAATTTTCTTTGGTCCCATGGCTCAAGATCCCGTTGTTTCCCTTATTTGCGGGGTGGTAGACTGGTAGCCCCCAGTCTTGATTTAGCTTTCCGCTCTTCGCTGCTTGTAATAGGTCAAGGTGAACCACGTGATATGGCATTCCATATCATCATACTATATCACATTCTACGAAATAGTCCCAATATTTACACATATTATTGCCCTCAAGGAATGCTCAGTAATGAAACCAGAGAACCTTCAAAACATTCAATGCAACTCAAATCTAAGTCTTTGAATAAATGATCTAAGCCAGACTCAAAGTGTGTGTGTACAGATGTTCATTTGCAGATTCATCCCTAGGTAAGCCAACTCAATGATTTCATAAGAAAAAAACTGGGATCGATGGGTCAAACCAACCTAAATGTCTCAATTATGCCTGCAGTTGCTTTTCTGTGCTCAATGTGGTATGGTCTTCTTTCTCTTTTGTCTCTCTATTTTCCTTTTCATTTTGAACTTCTTTTTTTCTTTTTTTTTCTTTTTTTCTTTTCTTTTTTTTTTCAACACACCTACCCTTTAAGGTAGCATTTCTCCTCATGGTGGTCCTAATACTCGCCCATGGGTAGCTTCACGCTTATCGGTTATAGGTGGTTCAATTCTTTTTTTTAGAGTATTTTCTTTCATTTTCAACCATACCATACATCATAACATAAGCAAATCAAGATACACATCTAAGCAAACGGTCATTCACCGACCTACAATTTCTTCAACTAGTCACTTTGCTAACTACTCAGGTTTTCACTGCTAAGAACCTATAATGAAGTGCTTACGAGTTTAACATAGATCAATTACTCAAATTATAAGATAAAAGCACGTCAAGGGTTTATCGTTTCTAAGATTTCACCCTAAAGCAAACGATTTCATCATTGGACTTATGCCTAACTATTAAGGACTAAGAACAAACATTTTTTTTTCTATTTTTTTTCCTTTTTTTTTTTTCTTTTTTTTGTTGAAGGCCCCCTATGGTATTTTTATTCTCGCCATAAAGTTTTATGTTCTTCGGCTTCATTTTCCCTGATATATTCATGTTTGTTAAACTCGTTTTGACAAGTCTTGCTTTCTTCTCTAACCCAACAGATATCTATAATGGCTTTTAAGACACAGAGGGTTAACATGATCCATGTATGCATGAGATGCATGAGATGTGTGCGATGTATGAGATATAATATGCATGTGGTTATCAAAAGCATAAAGGGGCAACTTCTATAGGATATACAACTATGGTTCAAATGCGGGTTTTCGGGAGTGTAGACAAAGGCTCTCGCTGATGAAGGATTGCCCACAACTAGGACTCCCTACTCAAGGGTTCGAGCGACCAAGTGAGCACACCTTTTTTATACCTTAAGGTACGTGCCAACGAGTTACGGTGTGTGACTAACTGTCAAATGGATTTCCTATTGTAGATTCCCTAGAGGTAGGGTGGAGCGAACTATCTTAAATACCCAAGCCTCTTAGGCTCTCATCGCCTTGGTGACAGGAATAAACAACAAGTCCTCCAAATTAGTTTGTCACAACGAGCTACGGGTAATGATTATCTAGGTGCCTTCACAGCTTTTCCTTATAGAAAGGTATTGAACGAAGGAAGACACCAAATCATTACTTAGCTTTAATAATGCCTTTGATTAAACCCCCTCAACCCACTATAGACACGGTTAACTAAAGCACAAATCACAATCACCACAAGACATTATTTCGGGGCCAATTCTCTATCCCTAGTAGAGTCTCAAGACTGTATAACACAGAAATTGACGACGCTGTTCTAGGCTCGCGGCCTAGTTGGGAGTACGGAATAGCTCACGGAGGAACTAAACCGGAGAAATAACATGGAGTTGCCACCCGGTGTGAACTAGGACAAAGATTTAAGGCCGCAATCACCCCTCGCAAGGGAAGACCTTAAACCTGTTGGGTTCGGAATGGTCCCTTACTTATGCTACTTGTAATGATGTGATTTATGCAATATCTTAACCGAATATATGCAACATGCTCAAGACCAACCTATATCTAGTTCATGTTCATAAAGATAAATCCTGTGTCTAAGTTTGCATACTTGAAAAGTAAGTTATCACCACGGCAAACACACAATAACACACGGCAATCCCATGAACATGCTTCAATTATATAATGCTAAAAACAAATAACAACATAAACATAATGCAAATTCCAAACGCGAAATAAGTAACTAATCATGCTTAAAAATAAATAACTAAATAACATACTAGACTAAATCATGCTCGAATACAAGGTTGGATGAAACGAAATACGTGTGTCTCTTAAGTGGTATGTGGCATTGTATCTCGAGTGCAAACCGCACTACCGTCCATTCGGATTCGGCTACGGAATTTACGTCCGGGTTTCCATCTGATATACCACAAAAGAAAACACGGATTCCGTTCATCCGGAATTTACATTATACCTCAACAAACGACTCTCATGCGATAATATATTAAAATAAATAAAAAAATGAAGAATAATAAATAAAGAAGGTGCCCTCAGGTCTAACCTCTTTTGTCGTCTATCGAAAGCGCGTTACACGGCCGTCGGAAGGGTTGATGCTCCGTAACTCTCTCAGTTCACTAATCCAACATTTTTCCTCGCTGTTTCGATGTTTGGGCAGCTGTTTTCACTCCATTTCGCTGCTGTTTGTGTTGTATTTTCTGGTCACTATTTTTGGTAATTAGGGGATTGTTTTGGCTGTTTTTTGAGGGGTATTAGGCTGTTGTTTTTTGCAGTTTTAAGGCTAAAAACTGGGCAGTTTATGCGGCAGTTTTGGTTAATTCGGGGATAGTTTGGGGCAGAATTTCGGTGCTCAGGGGCTGTGTTTTCAGTGCAGTTCGGTGGTCAGAGGCCTGTGTTTTGCGGGTGGCTTTTGGAGGGACTGTTTCTGGTCATTGTTTTATTGGCGAGGGCTTTCTCGTTACTCACGGCCTTCTGCACGTCAAAGGGGCTGCTTTATGAAGGGTTTGGTGTCGGTTAGTTGGAGCAGTTGCGAGTGAGCTGTTCGTTAAATGTGAGGGCAATTAACGTGAGCTGATTTGTTTAATGGGTGAGGTGTGAGGGTGTTAGAGGTGTGTGGCTAATTGTTGAAGGGTTATTGGTTTTGCGTGAAGTGAGATGAGAGCTGTGAGTTAGTGGGGTGGTTTATGTGTCCGATTCGTATGGAGGCTATGTGGCGTGAGTGAAGGGTTTGTGGGTGACTTGTGTGAAGGCTGTGTGGGGTGAGGCAGTAGGTTAATTTCTTTTGTGTTTTCATTTTTTGAGAATGAGCTAGGGATTTAATGTGTTGGTGAAAGGTTCTTTCTAAAGACAAAGGGATGATGGCTTTCCTTGTTTGAGAATGAGAGGATTTGTGCATTAAATGGAATATCTTTTAAATTAGTATGTGATAAGCAAAATCTTTTAATTAGGGAAGTGATTTGATTTGATTTTTTTTTATTCTTTTTTTGTGAGGGATATGATTTGTTTTAATTAGGAAAGGGATCCAGAGATTTCTTTAATTTAGGAAGGGGATTTGGCTTGATTTATGCATGTGTTAAATGTGATTTTTGTTATTTAGGGTGGCTATGGGCGTGTGGCTTAGGGTGATTTGGGCGTGTGGGCTTGGTCCATTTGGTGGGCTTGGGTGTTTGGTTTAGTGATGTGTGGGCTTGGGTGTTTTGGGCTAAGGATGTGTTTTAAAACGGAGGTCCAACAAGCGAACCCGCAGCTACTCCAACGAATTAAATCCAACAATGTGTCAATTCTTGACTCTTCCATTCCAACGTCCATTTCCCGCGACTTCCACAACAAAAAGAGGTAGTGTCTCTATACGAGACTCATCATCGGGACTTATATGCAAAAATGCAGTGCCTACACTAAGCAAATAGGTGTTTGTTATAAATGTACACGCTGGAATTGCAATACTCGTTGTCGTTCTTTAGGAATGGTGTCTAATAATCCCGAAGACAAAATTAAATTCATTAGAGATGGCTTGAGTAAGGAGTCTTTAGATGATATATCTTCAACTCTTGAGACGGATTCCAGTGGATATGTTCATATAGCCATCCGCAAATTACATACACAATTCCAAAAAGAAAGACAATAATTAAGTCTCGCGAATCTGACTCAAAAGAACCCTATTTGCCAATTTATAAGAAAATTGGATGGGAAGCTTGTCCCTGACGCATAGACGTCAATCAAACCGCTAATTTTCTTGTACATATTATATCTCTTTGTCTTTTCCTAATAATTTTGATTTGTTTTGTTGTTTTCTTTTATTTTCTACGACAGGATCCATACCTTTTTTACTATCACAATTTATTTTACTATTAACTAATAATTGTCATTTGGCATGTACTAGTGCTATTATTTTACTCACCATTTTCAGGTGTTATAAATTCAACTCATCATTGCACTTTTGAAGACATCCAGAGTAAAACATGGAAGCCACTTCAAGAAGACGAGTTGAAAACATCTGTGTGTTTTGCGGTACTAGTGTTGGTGTTAAGCCATAATACGTAGAAGTAGCACATGAAT
Source organism: Zanthoxylum bungeanum (assembly GCA_019454045.1). Classification (NCBI taxonomy): domain Eukaryota; kingdom Viridiplantae; phylum Streptophyta; class Magnoliopsida; order Sapindales; family Rutaceae; genus Zanthoxylum; species Zanthoxylum bungeanum. The sequence goes on along the minus strand of SKCR01053827.1, from coordinate 204 downwards.
TGAGTCGAGTCTTAGATGCAAGGAATATGCATTTAATATATGGCGGAGGCAATCTTGGACTAATGTGGATCATTTCAAAGGCCGTATAGGAAGGAGGGAGTCACGTTTTGGGAATCATCCCAAAACCCTTAGCAGAGGCAAATCTTATTGAACCATCAAACGGAGAAGAGTTAATCATGCTAGGAATGTCTGAACGACTGGTAG
>SKCR01053826.1:0-30534 GCA_019454045.1 Zanthoxylum bungeanum | reverse complement strand
TGATGTCAAGACGGAAGTATCACTCCAGTCATAGTGGAGATGATGTCACGCAGGATACGGTATTAGTGCTCTTAAGTGCTGGCCGGCCATCGGGATATTATGACAAGGTCATGTATATCCGATTATAGAGACTAGTTACCAGACATCCGACATGTGCTTCGGACGGAGCAGACACTTATCCAGCCCTAGCCCTAGCACGTGACTATCCGATACTGGGCTGATATACGCAATACTACGGTATACTACGCTTGATACAGATCTATTTATTCCTCTAAGAATATTTCTGGAGAATTGGGTAGGCATGGCGCTTTGCTAGAAGCCAACCTTGTCTTGTAAATCGGTATAAACGTAGTACGAGGTACTTACGTGTTCGGATAGTCCGACGACCGTATTTACCGCCAACATATCCGGAGATCTCATGGGTCGCTTCCCGAAGATTCACCGATGACGTATAACTCGCACTTAATTAATCTGGGATTAATTAGAAGAGAGAGAAAATTAATCTGGGATTAATCACGGAGATATTTTATCTGGGATAAAATATTAATTAAAGAGAGAGAACGATTAATTTGAAATTAATCGATAAAATAATATATTTGATATATTATTAGAAATTGGATTTCGACGCGGAATTAAAATTGGATTTAATAATTCGGGCGAACGAATTAATTTAGAATTAATTCATTAGCGACGTGAATAGTGATTTCGGTAGGCGTAATCATTTAATTACGACGCGACGGAAAATTCGTTAATTTGGAATAAGCGAACCCGAGCCCGGAAGTGATTGCGAGCGCATTCGCATTTCGAATTCGAGCGCGGCACGTAAATCACATCAAGCGTCATATCACTAGTCACATCAAGCGTCAAATCAATTGTCACTTTGAGTGATGTGACATATTGTCACTTGATTTGAGTGATTGATGTAGAAGTTGAAAAAGCAACTTTTGCTTTTTACTTTTTACTTTAGCATTTAATGTAAAGTTAAAAGAATTTGTAAATGTTTTTATTTAATTTTAGAAATTATAAAAACAAAATAACATTTCTTTTTCTTTTACTCTCTCTCCACCCTTTTACGTATTCTCTCTTTTCCTCTCTTTTCTTCTTCCTTTCCTTCACGGTTTTGGAACCGTTTCTTTCTCTCTCTAAATGTTTCTGGTTTGACCGAATCAAGGGGAAGCAAGGAAGAAGACTTAGTGCTAGCACACCATGAGTGATACAAAGGTGATAGGGAAATGAATTTATGAGCTTGGAATTCCTTTTGAACCTTGAAGCTTTGAGCTTCCATGGAGGTCTTCAATGGCCGAATTTTCAAGGAGGAAGACAGCCCAAAACCGAGCATGATAGCAGTCTAAGGAGGCCAAAACCGAGCTCACACAAGGAGGAAAATGGGTTTTGTTCTTCCTAGCATCAAACCAATCAATGTGAGTATGTATTTGGTCTTATTCCTTTGATGTATTCATGCGTTTTTATACTTGATTTCATGATTCTTGGGACCTATATTAGAACTCAACAAGGGGTTCACGTTTAGCAACCCGATCTGTTTGAAAAGGTCAGAGGGTATTTTGACCAATATCATCCACCTCGGTATGCTGACCCGAGGAACAAAGATAAGATCACACGCCAATATGTGCTTGAGTCAAGTGATGTATGCCATAAAGTGAGAATATATCATTCTAGAAGGTTAATGATGATTATGGAAAAACAATGGTTCTCATGAAAGTAACTCATGCCATGCGCCATAAGGCGGTGCAAGGGCATGGAAGTGACAGAGCAGTGCCGCCTTAGGCCCTCATAGGCTGGTGCAGTGACAGGGAAAATGACTAATTTGATTGGCCGAATTGTGGGTAGTTGAGGAAAGTTGTTACTGTAATGATGACAAAATGACATGAGATGACATTATAGGCGGTGAAATAATAGATTTGGAAGCCTATATAAAGGGGTTAAAGTCTCAGATTTAATGGTTAGTAAAATTTACATCTCGACACTTAGAGATAAACCAATAGCCAAAAATCTAGTGACAGAGAGAGAAAATTGGTTGGTTGTTTTACTATTGAGAATATTGTAATGGTTTACTGTGTTGTAAACTCTTTGTAAGTTCATTACCTCAATTATAGCTCGAGTCAGTTTTGACTCCGAGCAGTAATAAAACCCACCCACTTTTCTCCCGTGTACGTAGGTTGGAGCCACTCTCCGTCGAATCACGTAAATCATTGCCTATGTAATTTATCTATCTGCTTGCTGAATTTGTATTTGGTTCCCTACTAACCAAAAAAATTCATTGTTGGGGGAGGTTTGTTTGAGGTGTAAAACTTTCATATTGCTATTGGAACGTAGAACAACCGTCAACAGTTGGCGCCGTCTGTGGGGAAAGTACAAGAATCAACAAATACACTAAGGCGATGATATGAGACAGAAACCATAGAGCTTTGGAGAACCCAACGGTAAAATGGATGGGCAAAATGGAGGAAAACCTACGGGTGGAAAGAGAGAATGTCTGAAAGGAACGAGAGGCAACCTAAGCCTTTATAAAGGTTATGATGGAAAAAAGTGAGAAATTAGAGAAGAAATCGGATGAGCAAACGCACATAGGCCTTAGCCGAATGAGGGAATCACTAGCGGGAAGAGAGTAATCGATGTGGAAGGGGATCATAGCCAGCAAAGCACGAAGAATGAGGTTGGTGTAGTCGGAGGAAACCACGGAGAGTGAGGTCAGTGGTTATAGCCAGTGAAGCACCATCGAAAAAGGTTGGAGGGAGGTGTAGCGGGAGCGTTGTCGATAGAATCTCTCTTGAAATGACCCTAAAAGAGTTTTAATATGGGCCATAAATCCTTGAAGTGCAAGTAAAATTTTTCCGTTTTTTATAAATTGCTCACAAATTTTTGCGTTGTTTATAAATTGCTCACACTTTTACACGCCTAATATTTATTTAAACGGAAAAACTTGTTTGGTATTTCTTGGAAATACCCATGATCTGCATAGATAAGAGGTGCAACGAGATGTGTGGAACACAAGTACCCATGTGGCATACCATCAGCAAGTGTCACGGGTCGAAACGTCATTACCCAATGACTTGCACCTACTGGCATCATCAAAAAGGTATAAAATGATGTGCGAAAAATGCACACCCCCATGAGACACCAGTCCCAATGTCATTATCAAACACCTCGGGCTGTAATGTCAGTACCTGATGTTTTACACATTTGAAGGCCGAAGACATTGAAAACAATCTTTCATGAGGCTTTGATATTTTATTCGACTTATGTAGAACCTGTGTTGTAGATCCTTCACCTAGTTAGATCTCTGGTTCCATCTCAGGTTCATTGATGTTGGGATTAAACTCATTGAGTTCAATCTTTCTACAATTCTCATTTTCTTTCAAAAATTGCTTTTCAAAAAGTGGCAAAACGAACAATAAATATATTTCGTTACTCGGAATCGTAAAAACGCACCTATATTTATACCGCATGGGTGCTAGTTTATCCCGCTACGCAACTCTGATGTTTGCAGGACAACCCCAAATCTTTAAATATCTAAGACTTGTATTTCTACCGAACCATATTTGATACGGGGTAGTAGAAACAACTTTCGATGGAACACTATTAAGTATGTGGGCAGCAGTAAGTAAAGCATAACCCCAAAGGTAATATTGAAGATCTGTATAGCTCATCATAGAACGTATCATATCCAATAAAGTATGATTTCTCCGTTCAGACACACCATTGTGTTGAGGAGTTCCTGGTGGGCTATATTGGGTGAGAATCCCATTATCTCTTAAATAACTTCTAAATTTATCACTCATGTATTCACCGCCTCGATCTAATCAAAGGCACTTGATGAATTTACCAGTTTATTTTTCTACTTCATTTCGAAATATTTTAAACTTTTCAAATGTTTTTGATTTATGTCTCATCAGATAGACATATTCATATATTGACTTATCATCCGTGAAAGTCACGAACTATGTTGAACCATCATGAGCGACATGATTTAATGGACCACGCACACCGTTGTGTATTAGCTCCAATAAATCTTCAGCATAGTGTCCTATACCAAGAAATTGAGCCTTTGTCATTTTCCCTTGAATGCATGACTCACAAATCGGATAAGGATATAAGGTAAGATTTTCAATCAAACCATCCTTAACCAATTTTGATAGATGTATAACACTTATGTGGCCCAATCTCATATGCCATAATTCAATATTATTTAGTTCAAATATTCTACTTGTATTTTCCTCTACATTAAAGACATCTCTATATGTTTCCAAAACATATTGACACATCAAATAGTTGTTTATCAGATAAACAAAAAACTTTATCTTTAATGTTTATTTTATATCACTCTTTATCCAATATCGGTAATGATATTATTTGTCTGATAAAGGAGGATACATAATAATAGTCATGTAAATCTAATTTACATCCATTATGGAGATCTAAAACAACTGTTCATATGGCCTTGATATCCAATGTGTGGGACACAGGAACTGGGTGACACATGCTGTCCTAGGCTCGCGGCCTAGTCGGGAGTACGGAGTAGCCACGTGGGACTAAACCGGAGAATAATAGAGTCGCCACCCTGTGTGAACCGGGAAAATGAGATTTAAGGCCGCACTCATCCCTCGCAAGGGAAGACCTCAAACCGTTGGGTTCAGAATGGTCCCTTACTTATGTCACTTGTAATGAAAGGATTTGTGTAATAATTTAATCAAGCTTAAGTAACACTTATTTCCAAGAGTATCATGCTTCTAAATCCATATGCACAAAAATAAAACTTACACCTAAATTTGCATATATTTCACATCTAAGATTGCATGCTTGAAAGTACATCAAAGTAGCAACGAACATACAACTTCATTGGCATATTGTATTCATGGAAACACAAGCACACACTAACCACACAAGCACACATAAAAGCGAATCAAATAATGGCGAACATGTGATTTCATAGACATATCATAAACAAATAGCCATTACATGTCCGTGCACAAATAAAAGAGTCAACTAAGTACATAATGCAAAAAGACACTTAAGGATGCAATTAGGCATTAAAGTAAGCATGCTATGACGTGGTACAAAAGAAGATACTAATATGGACACAAACACACACGTGGGCATTTTTCCAAGTGGTACGTGGAATTGTATCCCGAGTACAGATCATACTACAGTCCATTCGGAATCGGCTATGAAATTTATGTCCGGATTTCCATCCTATATACCACGAGAAATGATGCCCAAATGCTATCATGACATGGATACACAAATGATAATAAATCAAGCCAAGACAAGGATAGAAGATGCCATCAATAGATGGAAGACGCAGCAAATATCGTGGTAAAGGTAGCCTTTTAGGCTTTTCTTCCCCCAAATGGAGAACCTTTTTAGTCCAACACAATAAGCCCATGCGCTTTTCATTACAATGCGTACAAAGATAAAGATAACTATAATGCATATGAAAAATAAAGACAATAATATCAAACTTAGTATACCCATTGATTGAACATATCTCACATTCAACCGAACTCACATCAACCGGCGCGGCAAAGCATCGTGGTAAAGGATTTTAACCCCTCCAAATAGGGGACCTTTAATCCGACTTACTAAGCCCATGCGCTCGATCGCATCATGTATACAAAAATAAAGACAATCATATCAAACTTAGTATGCTCGATTGAACATATCTTACATCCAACCGAACACACATCAACCGGCGCGGCAAAGCATCGTGGTAAAGGATTTTAACCCCTCCAAATAGGGGACCTTTAATCCGACTTACTAAGCCCATGCGCTCGATCGCATCATGCATAAACAAGTAACATGCGGAATTCAAATGATGAAAAATAAATAAATCAAGGCAACATAAAACAAAAGAAGGTGCTGTTTACTCAAGCGGTACGTGGAGTTGTATCCCGAGTACAGATCATACTACCGTCCATTCGGAATCGGCTAAGAAATTATGTCCGGGTTTCCATCCGATATACCACGAGAGTTGACACATCTTTCATTTTATTCCAAGGCCACAACATACAATATTTCACAATTCATGCACTTTCTATCTATTCAAGGGCCATAACATGCTTCACTCAAAAATAATCATGTAAACGAAACTCAATAAATAATAAAAATACAACTGAAAATGAGTGTGAAAAATACCCTCAGGTCTAACCTTTTATGTCAACTTTAGGACTCGCGTTTCACGGCCGTCGGAAGGGCTATCGCTCCGCAACTTTTCTCGTTCACTGGTTTGCGTTTTACCTCGCTGTTTCACTGTTCAAGCTACTGTTTTGACTCCATTTTGCTGCTGTTTCCTCGGGGTTTTCTGCTTAATGTTTCAGGTCTATTTGTTCACTGTTTTGGGTGGTTCGGGGACTGTTTTGGGGTAATTAGTGTGCAGATCAGGGGCTGTTCCAGGGACTGGTTTACTCTCGGTTTACTCACTGTTTTGGGGTGATTTATTCACTAGTTTTGTGGGGTTAAGAGGTACGGTTTGTGGCTGTTCAGGGACTGGTTATAGAGGTAGTTTATGCGTGGATTTGAGGGGCCACTGAAGGGTCTATATGCGACAGTGAATTGGGCAGTGTATGAGGGGGGATTTGTGCGCTGATTCAGGCAGTGTGTGAAAGAGCTTTATGCATTGATTCAGGCTGTTGTGGAGGGTGTAGATGCGTTAAAATCAAGGGCTGTGGAGGGGTGTAGATGCGTTAAAGGGCTGTTGGGGCAGTGGAGTTTAAGGCTGATGGAGGGTTTATTGATGCGTGATGAAGCAGTTCGTGGGGGGGCTTATTTGCGTGAAGTGGCTGGATGTTTGTGGAGGGTTTTGTGGCATGGACCGAGGGGCGGCAGTTACGGTGCAAGGTTATATGCGAGGGTTTTCCGTGTAATGAAGAAGCAAGCTTAATTTGTTTTTTGTTTGTTGTTTGTGCGTGAGAGAGAGAGTGTGAAGGGTGTGCATGTCTTGGTTAGGGGTTGTTTATATAGAGAAGGGTTAGGGTTTCCCCTTGTCTCACAAGGAAAAGATTTGATTTTGTGTTGATCAAGGAAAGTCAAAGATTGAGGGGGGACAAATTTGGTTTAGATTAGGAAGTCAATATATGTGATTGGTTAGGATTAGGCATTTAATTTTTTAGATTAGGAAGTCAATATTTTTATTTGTTATGATTGATTTTAATTAGGCATGACATATTTTTAATTTAGTATGTGATTTTGTTTAGTTAGGAAGTTAATATATTTGATTTGTCCAAATTAGGTATGATTATATATTATGTTTTATTTAATTGGTAAATGGCTTAAAATATTTTATTTAATTCAAATACATTATCTAATTAATATTTAATCTAATATTTTATTTAAATTGGGTGTAATTAGGGTGATTGGGCGTGTGGGCTTTTGGTTGGGCGTGTGGGCTTTGGTTGGTGGGTTTGGTTTGTGTGGACAAGGTGTGTGGGCTTGCGGGGGTTTTGGGTCAAGGCAAAGGGGCTTGCGAGGATTTTGGGCCGAGGTTAGGTGATTTGTGAGTGTTTTGGGCCGGGAATAATTTTTAAAACGGAAAACTAACAAGTAACCCGAAGCTAAACCAGCGAACTTAATTCGAATATGAGTCAATTCTTGACTCCTCCCTTCCGACGTCCGTTTCTCGCGGCTTCCGCGACTTAAAAGGTAGTGCCTCCAACTGAGACTCATCATCGGGTTTCACATGCAAAAATGCAATGCCTACACAATGTCTCGCTATTGCCAACTCTAACCTGAATCTCCCACTTGTTCTGTTTTCTTTTAACCCTCATGACCTGCATGGAGTTGCAAATATGAGTAGGACTACCGGTGTGAAACAATCATCCACTATTTTCATCTAAGGCTAATGGGATGTCAATAATAAGAAAAATACAAAGCATACCTGGGGGTTCTACCTTTCATTTCAACTCTGGACAATCTTTCTTCCAGTGTCCACGCTTTGTTCATTCTTGGATTGCCATTCTCGGCTTTGTTCATTCCCGAACTGTGCTTCCATTCTTGGATTGCCATTCTTGGCTTGTTCATTCTCGAACCTGTGTTTCCATTCTTGGAGTGCCATTCCCGAACTGTTCATTCTCGAACTGATTTTCCATTCTTGGAGTGTGCCATTCCCGGCAAGACCGCTACTGATAAAGATATGGGCCTCGCCCCCAGAGTGTCATACCTGGCAAGACTAATACTGATAAAGATGTGGCCTCACCCCCAGAGTGTCATACCTGGCAAGACTAACACTGATAAAGATGTGGGCCTCGCCCCCAGAGTGCCATATCTGACAAGAGTGATACTGGTAATGTTGTGGGCCTCGCCCTCAGAGTGCCATACCCGGCAATACTGATGCTGATAATGATGTGCGCCTCACCCCAAACTGGTAATGATGTGGGCTTCGCTCTAAACTGGTACTGATGTGGGCTTCGCCCCCAAATTGATGCTGATGTGGGCATTGCCCTCAAACTGATGTGGGCCTCGCCCCAACACAGTTACTGATGTGGGCCTCACCCCAAACTGGTACTGATGTGTGGCCTCGCCCCAACACTTTTACCGATGTTGGCCTCGCCCCAGATTAATACTGATATGGGCCTCAACCCTGGGACTCATCCCTAAGACTGGTACTGATATGGGCCTCGACCCTGAAACTGATGTGGGCCTCGCCCCAACACTGTTACTGATGTGGGCCTCGCCCCAGATTGATACTGATATGGGCCTCAACCCTGGGATTATTACCCGAATCCGATACTGTGCTTTTCACCGTTTCTGATTAGCTTGTTCTTTGCCACTTTCTCTTTTCTTCTTCAAAACCTGCGAATACAAAACAAACACAAAACTAATGCCAAAATGTGTTACATGTATGCATGCATGCATGAGTGTGTTTCCCATCCCGTGGTTGGTTAGGTCTTCTGCTAATTCTCTTGGCGACTGCTCAGTCTTCTTTTCCTCAGGCAAGCTACTGCTTCAATCTGTCTACGTTGATCGGCTCGGTGAACTAATTCCCTTCCAAGTCTGATATTTTCACTGCCTCTATTTCCCAATTTCTGAATGTCTATCTTATCTTTCTGCTTGCTTCTTTCGGGAATTCCCCGTGTTCTAAACATCGCTGAGTATCATAGTACCGGGTTGAATGCTTTTGCCAAATATACTCATGTTACAGGTTGAAAGGAAGAGCCTCAGGCAAGTAAGCGAAATGAACGTCTTTATTATCATTAAGAAACGGTTCAAACAAGTAGATAAACTCAATGTCTTTGAAAATGAAAGATCAAATAAAACAGGAGTAACAGCTTCATCATTCACAGCATTGTCTTCTTCCTTGGCCTATGTTCCCCCACTGCTATCGTTCCATATCCTCATGAAAGAAGCTGAGTGGTTGAGAGCTTGGAGGACAAAAGTTTCGGGCAATCCAGAGTTGATCATGTAGGTGGGTGGTGGAACAGAGTGGTAGTTTGGTAGAGGGTTTCTGTGTGTGTTAGGTTGTTCTTTTCCTGGGTCGGGTATTTTATGGGAATCTATGAGTTCTTGAATTTCATGCCTGAGGCGGGTGCAGTTGTTGGTGTCATGGCCATGTAGCTGGTGGAAGTGACAATAAAGGTTCACATTTATGTGTGGCGGTGGGGGGTGGGAGTGGATTGCCTTCTAAGGGTTTTAAGATTCCTTGTCCCTGTAACTTTTCAAATACCTTCGACAAGGGCTACCAAGGTTGGAGAATTGCCGGTTCCTGATGGCAGCAACCTCGGCAGTAGCGGGCTTAGTCTCAGAATGCCCCCAAAAGTCCTCCTATTCTGGCCATAGAACTTTCTGTTTTCAGCCTCCTCTTCTTCAATATCCATAACAGTCTCTCTCAACTGTCGAAATCAGTAATCATGGAGGTCATCCTCCTCAGCTTACCATAAATAGAGGGCTTGGTGCCCTTGATGATCATTTTAATTTGGTCTTTCTTTGAAGGCCGAGTCTGCATTTTCAAAAGCTGGCTTCTCCAGCGATCCACATACTCTTTGAAACTTTCCTCTGGCTTCTGCTTAGTGTTCTCCAAATCACGGAGTGACAAGTCAATCTCTAAGTCTGTAACATATTGCTTCAGAAAAGCATCAGCTAGTTCTCTCCAATCTTCCTTAAACTTCTTCTCAAGGCTATGATACCAAACCACAGGTGCCCCCTCGAGTGACATCCCAAACATCTTTTGGACCTGGCGCTGTGATAGGCCCACTGAACTCATGACTGAGACATATTGCTGCAGATGGACTCTCGGGTCTCCATTCCCATTAAACTTGGCCATGTCGGGCATTTTAAACTGAGCTGGCAGCTGTTCTCCGAAGGTCATTGCCTCATAATCTAACAACTCTTCATGTTTACCCCTCATTTTACGAGTAACTGTTTCAACCTGATCCCGGAGCTTCTGAAATTATGCATGAGACCCAATCACTCTGCCTGTTGCATAGTCTGCCATGTCATTATCAAAAGTGGAGATATCATCCCCAACCCATTCAGAGGCTCCTCGATCACATTCTCAGAATTTCCCCCAGCACGAGGTACATCCATATTTTCCATGGCGGTAGTCAAGGCTTGCAACTGTTCGGTAATCTTGGCGAAACTGTTCTCTAACTGATCCATACGAGATACCTCGTTACTGGATTCACTCATGCCTGTTACTGTTCTTTTAGTGAGTCTTGTCCCTTATCTAACCCAACGGTATCTATGATGTCTTTTTGAGACATAGAAGGTGTTAACATGATATATATATGTATGAGGTGCATGAGATGCATGTAACATATATAACATACTAAATCAACTAAAATTTTCAAACAAATCGGCCCGTTATCATTTTAGAAGCTTTTGGGCTAACTGTCATAGGAGTGAACTCGTCCCAGTTTAAATGGCCCAACGAGTTCACATCTCATGGCAAGGAGCCCAACTAATTCCAAATGGTAATGTTCCGAACACAAGCACAAAGTGGCCCATCAATCACTTAGAAGCCTTTGGCCCAATCGTCATAAAATACGTTCTTGTCCCAGTTTAAATGGCCCAACAAGCCCATATCCATGACAAATGGTCCAAATGGATCCAAACGACGATGTTCCCAAACACAAGCATAAAAGAAAGATAATGCAAATATAAAACAATGATTTCTACAGAATGGCCCATCAACATTTCAGAAGCTTTGGGCCTAATGTTCATAAGGTACGAACTCGCCCCAGTTTAAATGGCCCAGCAAGTTCGCATTTCTGACAATAGTCCAACTGCATCCAAATGAGGATGGTCCATAAGCACATACTCAAGAAAATAATTGTTACTTTAACCATACAACCCCGGTCTATGGGTGGTTTCGCAAGAGTGTAGACAAAGGCTCTCACCGGCGAAGGATGGCCCACAACTAGGTCTCCCCAATCAAGGGTTCGAGCGACCAAGTGAGCGCACCCTTTTTTATACACTAAGGTACGTGCCAATGAGCTATGGTGTGTGACTGACTGTCAAATGGATTTCCCGTTGTAGATTCCCCAGAGGGAGGGTGGAGCGAGGCTCTCTTAAGTACCCTAGCCTCTTAGGCTCTTATCGCTTGGTGACAGGAATAAACAACGTGTCCTCCAAATTAGTCCATCACAATAGGCTACATGTAGATGGCTATATAGGTGCCTTCACAGCTTTTCCTTCTAGAAAGGTAGTGAATGAAGGAAGACACCAAACCATTACCCAGCCTCAAAATGCATTTGATGAAACCCTCATTTTATCCACTATAGACACGGTCAATTAGAACATAAATCCAAACATTACAAGACAATATTTCGGGGCCGATTCTCTATCCCCAGTGGAGTCGCCAGACTATGGGACACAGGAACTGGGCGACGCATGCTGTCCTAGGCTCGCGGCCTAGTCGGGAGTACGGATTAGCCACGAGGGACTAAACCGGAGAATAATGGAGTCGCCACCCGGTGTGAACCGGGAAAATGAGATTTAAGGCCGCACTCACCCCTCGCAAGGGAAGACCTTAAACAGTTGGGTTCGGAATGGTCCCTTACTTATGTCACTTGTAATGAAAGGATTTGTGTAATAATTTAATCAAGCTTAAGTAACACTTATTTCCAAGAGTATCATGCTTCTAAATCCATAAGCACACAAAATAAAACTTACACCTAAATTTGCATATATTTCACATCTCAGATTGCATGCTTGAAAGTACATCAAAGTAGCAACGAACATACAACTTCATTGGCATATTGTATTCATGGAAACACAAGCACACACTAACCACACAAGCACACATAAAGGCGAATCAAATAATGGCGAACATGTGATTTAATAGAGACATATCATAAACAAATAGCCATTACATGTCCATGCACAAATAAAAGAGTCAACTAAGTACATAATGCAAAAAGACACTTAAGGATGCAATTAGGCATTAAAGTAAGCATGCTATGACGTGGTGCAAAAGAAGATACTAATATGGACACAAACACACATGTGGGCATTTTTCCAAGTGGTACGTGGAATTGTATCCCAAGTACAGATCATACTACCGTCCATTCGGAATCGACTATGAAATTTATGTCCGGATTTCCATCCTATATACAACGAGAAATGATGCCCAAATGCTATCATGACATGGATACACAAATGATAATAAATCAAGCCAAGACAAGGATAGAAGATGCCATCAATAGATGGAAGACACGACAAATATCGTGGTAAAGGTAGCCTTTTAGGCTTTTCTTCCCCCAAATGGAGAACCTTTTTAGTCCAACACAATAAGCCCATGCGCTTTTCATTACAAAGCGTACAAAGATAAAGATAACTATAATGCATATGAAAAATAAAGACAATAATATCAAACTTAGTATTCCCGATTGAACACATCTCACATTCAACCGAACTCACATCAACCGGCGCGGCAAAGCATCGTGGTAAAGGATTTTAACCCCTCCAAATAGGAGACCTTTAATCCGACTTACTAATCCCATGCGCTCGATCGCATCATGCATACAAAAATAAAGACAATCATATCAAACTTAGTACGCTCGATTGAACATATCTTACATCCAACCGAACACACATCAACCGGCGCGGCAAAGCATCGTGGTAAAGGATTTTAACCCCTCCAAATAGGGGACCTTTAATCCAACTTACTAAGCCCATGCGCTCGATCGCATCATGCATAAACAAGTAACATGCGGAATTCAAATGACCAAAAATAAATAAATCAAAGCAACATAAAACAAAAGAAGGTGCTGTTTACTCAAGCGGTACGTGGAGTTGTATCCCGAGTACAGATCATACTACCGTCCATTCGGAATCGGCTAAGAAATTTATGTCCGGGTTTCCATCCGATATACCACGAGAGTTGACACATCTTTCATTTTATTCCAATGCCACAACATACAATATTTCACAATTCATGCACTTTCTATCTATTCAAGGGCCACAACATGCTTCACTCAAAAATAATCATGCAAACGAAACTCAATAAATAATAAAAATATAACTGAAAACGAGTGTGAAAAATTCCCTCAGGTCTAACCTTTTATGTCGACTTTCGGACTCGCGTTTCACGGCCGTCGGAAGGGCTATCGCTCCACAACTTTTCTGGTTCACTGGTTTGCATTTTACCTCGCTGTTTCGCTGCTCAAGCTACTGTTTTGACTCCGTTTTGCTGCTGTTTCCTTGGGGTTTTCTGCTTACTATTTCAGGTCTATTTGTTCACTATTTTGGGTGGTTCGGGGACTGTTTTGGGGTATTTTAGTGTGCAGATCAGGGGCTGTTCCAGAGACTGGTTTACTCTCGGTTTACTCACTGTTTTGGGGTGATTTGTTCACTGATTTTGTGGGGTTAAGAGGTACAGTTTGTGGCTGTTCAGGGACTGGTTATGGAGGCAGTTTATGCGTGGATTTGAGGGGCACTGAAGGGTCTATATGCGGTAGTGAATTAGGCAGTGTATGAGGGGGGATTTATGCGCTGATTCAGGCAGTGTGTGAATGAGCTTATCCGTTGATTCAGGCTGTTGTGGAGGGTGTAGATGCGTTAAAAACAAGGGCTGTTGTGGAGGGTGTAGATGCGTTAAAGGGCTGTTGGGGGGCAGTGGAGTTTAAGGCTGATGAAGGGTTTATGATGCGTGATGAAGCAGTTCGTGGGGGGGCTTATTTGCATGAAGTGGCTGGATGTTTGTGGAGGGTTTTGTGGCATGGACCGAGTGGCAGTTACGTGGGTGCAAGGTTATATGTGAGGGTTGTCCATGTAATGAAGAAGCAAGCTTAATTTGTTTTTTTGTTTGTTGTTTGTGCGTGAGAGAGATGAGTGTGAAGGGTGTGCATGTCTTGGTTAGTGGTTGTTTATATAGAGAAGGGTTAGGGTTTCCCTTGTCTCACAAGGAAAAGATTTGATTTTGTGTTGAGCAAGGAAAGTCAAAGATTGGGGGGGGACAAATTTGGTTTAGATTAGGAAGTCAATATATGTGATTGGTTAGGATTAGGCATTTAATTTGTTAGATTAGGAAGTCATATTTTCTTATTTGTTATGATTGATTTTAATTAGGCATATCATCTTTTTAATTTAGTATGTGATTTTGTTTAGTTAGGAAGTTAATATATTTGATTTGTCCAAATTAGGTATGATTATATTTTATGTTTTATTTAATTGGTAAATGGTTTAATTATTTTATTTAATTCAATTACATTATCTAATTAATATTTAATTAATATTTTATTTAATTTGGTGTGTATTAGGGTGAATGGGCGTGTGGGCCTTGGTTGGGGCGTGTGGGCTTTGGTTGGTGGGTTTGGTTTGTGTGGACAAGGTGTGTGGGCTTGCGGGGTTTTGGTCAAGGCCAAGGGGCTTGCGAGGTTTTGGGCCGAGGTTAGGTGATTTGTGAGTGTTTTGGGCCGGAATAAATTTTAAAACGGAAAACCAACAAGTAACCCGAAGCTAAACCAGCGAACTTAATCCGAATATGAGTCAATTCTTGACTCCTCCCTTCCGACGTCCGTTTCCCGCGGCTTCCGCGACTTAAAAGGTAGTGCCTCCAACTGAGACTCATCATCGGGTTTCACATGCAAAAATGCAATGCCTACACAATGTCTCGCTATTGCCAACTCTAAGCTGAATCTCTCATTTGTTCTGTTTTTTTTAACCCTCATGACCTGCATAGAGTTGCAAAATGAGTAGGACTCCGGGTGTCAACAATTATCCACTATTTTCATCTAAGGCTAATGAGATGTCAATAATAAGAAAAATACAAAGCATACCTGGGGGTCCTACCTTTCATTTCAACTCTGGACAATCTTTTTCCAGTGTCCAGACTTCTTGCAATATAGACATTCATCATGAGGTACATGCGGTCTTGGAGCTTTGCGCTTCTTTGAGTTTTTCTTTTAAATCTTATTCTTTCCCATTTGATTTTCTTTGACTTCTTAGAAGTTTTTGAAGAGCTTGATCCACCATAGAGGTATAATATAGGATTGTATTTCTTCAAATCATGCTTTACCGTGCGTAATATATTATGAAGTTCTTTATAACTGGCTTGTATCGAATGCATATGGAAGTTTAACACAAAACATAAATACCAGGCAAAGAAGACATAATCAAATTACGGCCTAGCCGTTCATCAATCACAATTCCATGTCATTCCAAATATCGAATATGGTCGATCATGTTCAAAACATAAATGCTAACTGCTTCTTCATCCTTGAGTGTAGCAAAAAACAATTCCTTAGACCTTTGATATATTATATTTCTTGATTTGCCTCGAACAAATCCTTGAGTGTTCTCATAATGCTCCAAGCATCAGATACCTTTATGTACTGTCTGAGCAAATCACGAACCATCGATCCTAAAATATAGAATTTCATTTTTAGGTTATCATCCTTCAATTTTTTAAAATTTTCGTGTACTTCGGGAGTGGAGTCATGATCGATTTCAATACACCGTGGATTGATAGTCACATAGCTCAAATTTTCGAACTCCAAGACAAGGCGGATGTTCATTTCCCATTCGAAATAATTCTCGGCTCCTTTCAGTTTATTGGAATCCAAAAGTCACATTAATGGATTTACAACATCAATTTACAAGACAAAAATTAAACAATAGCAGAACATTTTTCATTTCAAGATAAAAACACTAATTGATTATGGAATTTTAAATCTATTAGTGTCATCCCACTACTTTTCGTAATTCTGTAATCTCTCTTAACAGAAAAATAGAAATTTGACTAATAAAATTTCATAGCGGGAAGTAGATCACATGACATTTACTCCAGCTCACACTATCGATGGTCTTGGCCTTTATAAACTCATTAGGTAGACCTCCAAGGTCAATCACATTCATGTGACTGTTAGTTTGGTCCTGAACTGTTTCTTATTCTCACAATAATGACGGTATTGGATTAAGACGTGTTCCAAGTGTATACTTGTCAATGTGCACTAATGAGCTTCGTATGTATACCCTTATAATAATGACGGTATTGGGTGACTACGTTATCTCATCACGCTACATCTGATGTTTTACCGGAGCGACCTAAGTTTCAAGCTTATACCCTCACAATAATGACGGTCTTGGGCATAAGTAGTATGAATTCATTCATCTCCGTATTGATAAGACGGACAATCCAATAATACTCCAACATTATTAATACTATTACATAAAATAAAATAATCACCTAATCACGGGAGATTTATGAAAATCAAGTCATTAACATACTTGGGTCAAAATTAAAATTTTAATTTAAAAACATGCAATGCATACCCAATATGTCTTATGCATAATTAAATTAAAATTATCGTGGCATAGATTCAAAACACGTGTTGTGTGGTTAAGACCTGCTTGATACCATTCTGTTGGGGCGGATGTGGAACCCTAGGTTCGGATCGGTGTCCCATGCAGAGGAAGTGGGTCTAACCCGTGGATATCTAGCATGGGTGTATTTTTAAAATATTTTAATGGAATACCATATTCCATTATGAGTGTTTAGGGAAAAATTGGGGTTCGGAAAAACCAAAACGGGACAAAATCGGAAAAACGCACATTACCCGGGGCTAAACATGCTACGCTGAAGCAGTAAACCAGTAGCCTTGTTCAATATATATATATATATATTAATTTTATTTTAAACACATTTAAAGTCACCTAACATAATTTTAATTTCAAAACCAACCACAACAAATGTTATATAACAAACATTTATATATTCTAAATATATATATATATATATATATATATATATATATATATATATATATATGTGTGTTTTTTTTCTTTAAATCAAATTACAAACCAAAATATAACCCCACAGTGAAATGAATTATGAACAATTCTAGGTCACCAAAATGTGCTCAAGTGATTATAGAATAGTAGCCTTACCTCCAAGCTATTATCTAGACTTCCAAACTCTAATTTTATGTCCATGTCTAACATAAATATTTTGACCTAATTACAAGCATATTGTGTTTATACTTCCAAAGCATCCTAACACAATTAATTAGCCTAATTTCAACATCAAGCTATGTTATTATGTATCTAATACATAATTCATCACTATATGTCTCACTAATGAAAACTCATTAATGAAAAACATAACTTTTGGAGAAGATCAAACTTACCTAGCAAAGTTGATTTAATGATCCAATCTATTTCTCTTGGTTTAAATATTGTATAGAAAATCCAAAGTTAGCAAGCTTGACTCCAAGATCCAATATTGATTCCAATGCTAGCAAGCTTCATTCCAATATCCAATCTTGATTTATCCTAATTGAAATGTTGTAAAGATCTCACAAAGCTTCTTTAAACACTTCTCTAACTTATGATAATTTCTTTGATTCTTGTTTGTATTTAGCTTTCTCAGGCTTGATTAAAACATTTGCTCAAGCTTGCTATTTATAGCAAAACTTATGTGGGCTTAATCTAATTTGTTCAAATATGTATAATTATGTGTGACTAATAACCTTTATCTACCAATTTTATTTAATATAATTAAATCAAGAAAAAATTTAATTAATGGATTAGTTACATGTCTACCACTTTGATTTAATCCAATTAAATCAAGCCAAATACACCTATAATTACATATTTGTAATTACCAAAATATCCTCAAATGGTAGAAATATTTATGAAATTACGACAAAACTCTTGTGTAAATTTTGGATTAATCCAATTGGGTTAAAGTAAATAATCAATGTTGCATTGAAATTTTATATATATGATAATTTTCGGGACATAAAACAACTAATATTTATATTTCAAAATAATTAATTCATTAAAAAAATATTTTTTGGACGACCCGACCCGATCAGGTTTCACTTATCAAATTTCGGGTTTGGGTTTCGCGACCCACTTGACCCAACCCGATCGGATCTCTAACATTTCAAAAAAACCTGACCCGACCCGACCCCGTCAACACCTCTACCTGTGAGTCATTCAGTATACGCACCAACGAACACCCACGCGTCTATACGAGCTTCCAAAGCTCATGGTACATCGGATTAAACCATTGGAATTCCAATTCTAATATACGACATGTGCTAGTCTTTTAGGTTATAGGAATTTGACCGTATCAAAAAACCAATGACTAGGAATATTTACTTTAAGAATAGTTTATAATAGTAATACTATCATAATATCGGACCACCTGGTGTCAAGTATTACTACATGATTATTCTAATGTCGATGTCATTTTTAGCATATTTATACATCAATCTGATATGCATAATGACATTACCATTAATAAGGTTTGAAATGAAATTGTAGTTATTTTATTAATAAATAATAAAATATACAATACATTATTCGGATTGGCGCTCCAAACACCAACTCCAACAAGCATGGTGAGAGATATTTCCCCATGGTGTTTGCCGCCATAAAGAGAGTTGGAGGTGAATAGTACGGGCAATGCCCACGGGCCTCCATGGCATTTGTAGCCTCATATTTTCCCTAGTATGAGGAGGATAATTCCCTTTTACCGCTGGTCGTCCCTTTTTCGGACCCGTTGAAGCATAGCACAAGGATTGCTAGAAGGCTTTCGTGGTATTTGCAGACTCGTGACCTACCTAGCATGAGGGGAAATTCCCTTATGGCGTTAACTGCCCATAATCCATAGCTCGGGTAGCCCGAGACGTTTGGACAATAAGGTTTAAATTTTTTATTTTACGAAACTTGGAGTAGAACGCTACCTCAGTTGCCTTAATATTTTTGGGTCGGTATAGAGTGTGTGATATGTCACCCCGTTACACTTGGCGTCATTTATTTTATTTTTGCACGACTTGGTATGAGACGCCACTTCCAGTGTTCGTGAGGACGACTTAAGGTTGAAAATCTTCCCTCGATGTTTTTTTAGATTATGGTTATAATGGCTCGGGGCTGCATTCGTTCCTCCGAGGCCATGTTATTGAATGACATAATGAGAGAACATTTCATTGTGGCCAAGTAGTTATAATGGCTCGGGGCTGCATTCATTTCACCGAAGCCATGTTATTGAATGACACAAAGAGGGAACATTCCCTAGTAGCCAAGTGGTTATAATGGTTTGGGGCTACATTCGTTCTACCGAGGCCATGCTATTGAATGACATGAGGGAACATTCCTTTGTGGCCAAATAATTGTGACGGCTCAAGGTCGGGTATATCCTACCAAGGCCTTCTTATTTTTATTGGAATGAGGTCAAAATTTCTCTCAATGGCTATATTTGAATGACACGATGATGGATCATTCCCTTGTGGCCAGATTTATTATTGGCTCGGGGTCGGATTCGTTCCATCGAGACCATATTGTGTCGGCATTGGTGTTGGACAATTATGACCCATATCATCACTATTTGTACAGAACATGGTGTTGTTGTACAAATTAACTATGTGACAAAGGAAATTGCTCTTTTATCATTTGGAATTAGATTACCAAGATATATAATGATAAAAGTCCATATGATTAGTTCCGGATTAATAAGATATGAGACAATATTAATCCATTAAGGTTTAAACATTAAAATATCCATAGTCGTAGTATTATCGAGACTGGACATCGATAATGCGGAATAGACTAGTATTACACTTGTGTGTGTTATGGAAGCGTAACATCATAGTTCTCATATATTTGGGTATTAGATACTCATGCAAGTGTAATAGGAGGTTAAGTTTACCGATGGTACGGAAACAGCTTCGCTCTGGATAGACCCCTCGTAATCCCATTGGTAGTATAACTATGTGTCGATGGGAATCCGAATCAGGGTAGGTGTATTTGGTCTTAACCTGAGACTTGCATCGCTAATACTTGCGACAATCAGTATACTTTGGTTTTGGTCGTCCGGGGCTTTAACAGGTTCTGTGTACGCCTCTTCTGGGTATACTGAGAATCGTAGTGTATTGGGTGTGATGTCAAGATGGAAGTATCACTTCAGTCATATGGAGATGATGATCACGTAGGATACGAAACTAGTAATCTTAAGTACTGCAGTCATCGGGATAATATGACTAGGTCATGTTTATCTGATTATAGAGACTAGTTACCAGAGATCCGATATATGCTTCGTACGTGGCAGACACAATTCCAGCCCCAGGCCTAGCATGTGACAACCATAAAAGACTACGCCTGACACAGATTACATATTCCTTAAAAGAATATTTCTGGAGAATTGAGGAGGCACGGTGCTTTGCTAGAAGCCAACCATGTCTTGTAAATCAATAAAAATGTGGTACTAGGTACGCACGTATTCGGATATTCCGATGACCGGATTTACTGCCAACATATCCAGGGATCTCATGGGTCGCTTCCCGAAGATTCATCGATGACGTATGCCTCGAACATTATTAATCTGGGATTAATTAGAGGAGAGAGAAAATTAATCTAGGATTAATTACGGCGAGAATTTTATCTAGGATAAAATTCAACTAGAAGAGAGAGAACGATTAATTTGGAATTAATCGATAAAATAATATATTCGATATATTAAATGAAATTAGATTTCATAACGGAATTAAAATTAGATTTAGAACTAATTCATTTAGAACTAAATAATTTAGAACTAATTCGCGAGCGACGTGAATAGTAATTTTGATAGGCATAATTATTTAATTAAATTTGATTTAATTACGTCGCAATGGAAAATTCATTAATTCGGAATTAACGAACCCGAGCCCGGAATATGTTTGCGGACCCACTCGAATTTTGAATTAAGTGGGGCCCACAAGTCACATCACCTAGTCACTTTAATCAACTTTTAGTTGATGGGATTTGGTGGGTGGTTGATAACTTGTAAAACACACAATTTGAAAGGTGAATGACTTAATACCAAATATTTGGTATATCATATTTTTGATTTTAGAAATCAAATACAAGTCAACATTTTTCACTCTCATTTATCTCTAAAAAAACGCCACTCTCTCTCTCTCAAAAACTCTCATTGGCCGAGAGTTACAAGGGGAATTTGGAAGCCATTTGTTGCATTTTGTTTCCAAGTGCTAGCACACATTTAGTCATACAAAGGTGTTAGGGACACTAATCCATGAGTTTGGAATTCAAGGACAAGCTTGGAAGCTCAACATACATCAAATGAGTAGCTTGGAGTAACAACACAAGGAGCAAAAGTTTTGAACTCTTCGCCAACATCCAATCCGTTCAAAGTAAGTATTCCGCTACTTCTTTGTGTATTCACATGATTTAATGCTTAATTGATCCTAGGTTGTTCTTAGAGAACCCAACAATGGTATCGGAGCCTAAATTAAGCATGAAATATTTTAGGGTTCTTAATCTTGAATTTGAGTATTTTTGATTTGAGCATGATTTGATCAAATTGTTTGTTTGAGTATGCTTAGATAATGTTAACTTAGAGTTATACGTGATCAAATTGATGAAAAATTTATTGGATTAATTTTCCCCAATTCATGTTGCTTGGCCGAATGCAATAGGAATCCTAAGCTCTTGGTGATTTTTGATTTTAAGCCATTGGATGTGTTTAAAATGTTTGGATATATTGGTTTGTGATTTAATTGGATTGAAATCAAAATCGGATATAAAAATTCCTTGAATTGCCGTGAGCTATTGAGAGTATGTTGGATTGATTTTGCTTCAATTTGTGTTAGACATAAATTGATTAATTAAAAGCTTGATTAATTAGTGTAATTGGTGTTTTGGAAATATTAATTTAACTAATTAATTATGGCTATTACACTTTAATTAATTAAATTGTGAAATTTGAAATATTAGAATTTAATTAATTGGGCTTAATTTGGAATTGGGCTAAAAATATTGTATTTGAGCTTAATGGGCTTGGTTGGGCCAAGTATGGTTTAGGATAATTGGTTGGATCCAATTGGGCCTAAAACCATTTCCATAAAATCCAAATATGATTATTGGGCCTTTAAAAATTTAATTGGGCCTAATGGGCCAAAATTAATTTTACGCAAAGGGTGATTCCTTAATGGGATTTGGTTGCCAAAGTCCATGCCTTATGAATTAATTAAAAGCCCATTGGACTTTAATTAAATTGACATTGGATGTTAATTGGGCTTTGAGACCCATTAAGATTAGATTTAGAATTTAAGTCGCAAAGGCACATTAAAAAGTGTAATTATTTAATTTGGAATTAAATAAAGAATTAGTATTGAATACAAATTAAATTAGATTTAAATTGTAGTTCGATATAATTCAAGAATTTGTACTTTAGGTATTATTCTTAAATGAGTTGGACTCGCGCAAATCAAATCGTTGTTTGAACATTGGATGGTCATTAATTAAAGATTAATTAATTGGATTAGATTGATTGATAACATGCTTTGTGTGAATACATGGATGTGATGTATGAATAATGTATATCGGATGGATATTAGATGGATGAGGGCAATTTTGGAAATTGTTGTAATAATTTAGAATTTATTAAATTGGACCTGCGTGTCCAGCCTTTATCTCTTGATTCTTTGTAATTCTCTTCTCACCTATTCCCCTCAATGTAAAAGAGGTTTCTTTAGAAGTATTATGTAATTGGGTAGAAGTAAGAATAGTGCTAGCGGGGAGAGGATAGAGAGTGATTTGTTCTAGGAACAATTGTGTGATATCAATCCGCATATCATTATTAATTTATTTACCACGCCTTATTATGTTTTTAGAATGCATGCTTAATAGTGTATGATGAGACCTAATCAAAGATAATTAATTGGTTGCCAATTACGCGAAAAACCCTCAACAAATATTAAGCGTTTTCCTTCCATTGAGTGATTCTCTCTCAAGATCCAAGATCGGCACTGGTTTGTTGGCCAAAGTCAAGACCTTTGTCCATCGCGGATGTGTTTGAATCATGAAGGCTTTGTTCCATATCGCATGTCTTGTCCAAGTTGTGATTTGTTGGCCAAAGTCAAGATCACTTCTTGTCCATCGACATCGATTACGAAGCTTTCCAAAGTCAATGGGTCCCGCTTAACTGGAATCATTAAGCTTGTTGTGCCAAAGTCAAGACTAAGTTGATTCAGAGGAAAATGTTAGGGAATATATTGGATATATTGGCATATATTGGATATATGTTTCGGACTTGGATGTCCACCTACTGGATCTAGGAATTGGATGAGATCCAATTGATCTTAGAGATCTACCTAGTTAAGTTTCATACAATTTGTTGGCCAAAGTCAAGATTGTGTGTTATTTAACGGGATCCTAGCCCATTAGGAAACTAGGTTTCCCGAGTACTCAACAGAGGGTTAGAGGCTCGCCGAAAAATAGTGGGAGGCAAGTATTAAATTTGTAATTTCGTTTAGATACTTGCCAAAACGCTCTCATTTCATTTTCGTCATTATTTATTAAAAAATATATTAGTTGGACTAATATTTAATTATTGTTTTAATTTAACAGTTGGACTGTATTCAAACTACTTCATTTATAGTTGATTCTATAATTGGATTATAGTAATCAATATATTTGAATTAACCGATCAATTGTAGTTGATTATATAGTAGACTATAGTAATCATTAATTCGATTGTACCCGAAATGGTTGATTCGATAGTTGGACTATTGGAATCAAGATAACTGAAAGATTAGCTTTTAGAACATAATCATGGGTGAAAATGTCTTTAAACGGCTTTAATTTTCAGATTGGGAATAGAACCTCAAGATAGTCATGGGAACTGAGAAGTTATTCTATTTGATAGAGAAACCTCTCGGGCCTAAGCCCGGAGTTGAGTGAATAGTGGAGCATGAGCTTTGGAAGACTCATCGTGATGATAACTTTAGTGCTCAATCTGTTATGCTTGCCGATAAGACTCCTTAATTTCTTCGTCAGAACTAAGGATTAGATCCTTATAGTATGATATTGAAATTGAAGGATCTTCATAGATCTATTCTTAGATCTTAGAAGTACTAATTGCAAAAGAAAACTCTTAGAGAGTTAATGGCTATACTCAATGAGACAGAGCCAGATCTTGCAAAAGGGCAAGAAGCGCAATTCGCATCTTACTTCAACATCCCAGAATGTCAAGGCTTGGCCGAAGGCTTCTAGGGATATAAAAAGGGGCAAAGGCCAAATCGTCACAGTCTTCTAGGAAGACAAATGACATATCCCAAGATGTCTGCCTAAACTGTGGCAAACGGAGTCACTGGAAGCGTGACTACCGTATGGACAAGGCAGACATGAAGGAAGTGAAGGTGGGGCAAGGCTCCGGCTTCAAGTATGTTTGTCATAAACATGTTCACTATTAGTTTCAAATTGGATTTTTGATACTAGATGTGGTACATAAATATATACTAATGTGCAGAATCTGCTGATTAGCAGGAGACTGACTTCAGGTGAGATCTACCTGCGAGTCGTAAACGGGACGAGAGTCGCTGTTTTAATCGTAGAAACCTAAGTTTTGGAACTGCCCTTGGGGCATGTACTTAAATTAGGAAACTGTTATAATATATCTAGTTTGACTAGAAACATTATCTCTATATCTAGTATTACCCGTTGCGGGTATACTTTATATTCTAGAACACTAAGTGTTTTATTTTATAAGATGATATTGAGATAAACACATTAGATGTGAATAACAGTATTTATATTTAGAATATAAATAAATCTCAAACATATAACATGACAAACAAATAGCTCAAACATATTAATCAGATGAGACTTATTTGTGGAAATTTTATCTGGGACACACTAACAAGACTCGTATATCCACACTTTCGAAGAGTAGGTACTAGGACGGATTTGATTCTAATTCAAATGATGTCTACGAATCTAGTTTATTAGGCAAAATGCCTAAAACACCTTTTACTTGATAAAAGTGCAAGTGCCACCGATCTGTTAGCCCTCGTTCATAGTGACGTAAGTGGGCCCATGTCTAGCTAGGCTAGATGTGGATATGAATACTTCGTAACCTTTACCGATGTGGCATTACGTTATGGTTATGTGTTTCTTGTGAAACATAAATCGAAAACTTTTGATAAATTCAAAGAGTTTCGACACGAAGTAGACATACAGACCGGCTAAAGTATTAAACTGTCACGTTAGACCGTGGTGGAAAATACTTAAGCAATAAGTTTCTCGATTACTGAAAGAGTATAGTATTTTTACAGTGGACTCCTACCGGGACACCTTAATTTGATGGTGTGTCCGAATAGAGAAACCGAACTTTGTTGGACATGGTAAGGTTAATGATGAGTCGCTCTGAGCTACCATTTTCCTTCTAGGGATACCATTAAACAGTGCAATACTTATTTTGAATAAGGTTCCATGAAAATCTGTTGGACAGACTTCATATTAGATATGAACAGGAAAGAAATAGGTTTCTCATTCCTAAGATTTGGGAATGCTGGGCATATGTTTGGATGATACCAAACTAGAACCCAAATTGAATAAGTGCCTAATTGTAGGTTATCCTAGGGAAACCAAAGTATAGTACTTATACAACTCACTAGAGAACAATGTAATTGTTGCTCTCCATACGGTTTTCCTAAGAGAATCCTAAATGCAGTGGTAAGGGAGGAAAGTAAAACTCGATGAAAATCAGAGTAATACTGTTCCAGGCACCGAGTCCTCATGGAACACAAACAGTTCATCAGGGATGAAACTGTACCATAATCTTCGAATACACAAGAACCGCGTAAGTCGGAGAGAGTCAGAAAACAACCTAAGAGGTATGGGTTTCTGATCTCACCTCGTAAAGATGTCAATCTTATTGAGGAACACGAACCAGCTACGTATGAGGAAGTGATACAAGGTATCGACTCTTTATTTGGCAAAATGCCATGAAGTCCGAAATGGATTCCATGTATACAACCAAGTTTGGACACTGGTTGATGTACTTGAAGGTTTTGTGCCTGTTAGTACTAAATGAGTCTTCAAGGAAGACATACATGGATGACAACATATAAATGTATATAGCTAGGCTTGTACAGAAAGGGTATCGTCAACGACATAGTGTCGACTAAGACGAAACTTTTTCACTTGTTACCATGATTAAATCCATTTGGATAATGCTTGCTAATGTTGCATATTTCATTTATGAAATATGGCAGTTGAACGTCGAAACCGCTTTCCTAAACGAAAACCTTTTGGAGGATGTTAACAACATCCTGACGGTTTTGTCTACCAAAACATGCAAACTAGTTTGCAAGTTAAATCAATCCATTTATGGATTGAAGCAAGCATTACGTTCTTAGAACTAACGTTTTGATAAGATCATAATGGTATATGATTTAATTCAAAACGAAGATAATTCTTGTGTATATAAGAAGGTTAGTGGGAGCGCACTGACAATGATGTCCATATAATGATGACACGTCATTTCTTGGAAATGACATTTCCATGATACAATCGGGGAAAGCTTGGCTTTCATAAAAATTCTCCGTAGACTACTTGGGAGAGACAACATTTATTCTAGGAATAAGGATTTACTGGGATAGATCTAAAAGTTGTTAGCACTCTCCGAGAACTCGTACATTGAAATATATGTACGCGACATGGTGTCTCATATGCTTTGAGCATATGGAGTCACACTCAGGCCAATCCAATGATAGTCACTGGATTTATGTTAAGAACATCCTTAAGTATCTTAAATGAACTAAGGATGCTTTCTTAAGCTATGGAGAAGGAGAACTTGAAGTGACTGTGATCACCGTTGTAAGTTTCCAATCCGACAAAAATGACTATAAGTCGTAATAAGGGTACTATATGTTTGAATAACGGAACAGTGAACTGGAAATCTTCCAAGCAAGATATTATTGCCGAATAAACAACAAAAGAGGAATATTGCTGTAGCTGAGGCAGCAAAAGAAGCAATTTTGGATCTGTAAAATTCCTATTAGATTAGGAATAGTTCTGTTAGCAGCTGAGCTAGGCGACAACACAGGCTAAAGAATTCATGGTCTCATCACGATCCAAGTATGTACTTAACTGTTTCATCTGATTCGTCGGATCATACATCGTGGTGATGTGATGATCGAATAAATCGCATCAGATGATAACCTTTTAAATCCACTGACGAAAGCTGTTTCTCAGCAGAAGTTTGAGCGACCCGTACATAGTTCAAGTGTAGGACACTTGAGTGATTGGCTATAGGCCAAGTGGGAGATTGTTGGACAATTATGACCCATAGCATCACTATTTGTACAGAACATGGTGTTGTTGTACAAATTAACTATGTGACAAAGAAATTGCTCTTTTATCATTTGGAATTAGATTACCAAGATATATAAATGATAAAAGTCCATATGATTTTTGGATTAATAAGATATGAGACAATATTAATCCACTAAGGTTTAATCATTAAAATATCTCTAGTCGTAGTATTATCGAGACTGGATATCGATAATGCGGAATAAACTAGTATTATACTTGTGCGTGTATGGAAGCGTAACAACATTGTTCTCATATATTTGGGTATTGGATACTCATGCAAGTGTAATAGGAGGTTGTGTTACCGATGGTACGGAAACAGCTTCGCTCTGGATAGACCCCTCAGAATCCCATTGGTAGTATGACTATGTGTCTATGGGAATCTGAATCAGGGTAGGTGTATTTGGTCTTAACCTGAGACTTGCATCGCTAATACTTGCGACAATCAGTATACTTTGGTTTTGGTCATCTGGGGCTTTAACAGGTTCTGTGTACGCCTCTTCTGGGTATACTGAGAATCGTAGTGTATTGGGTGTGATGTCAAGATGGAAGTATCACTTCAGTCATATGGAGATGATGATCACGTAGGATACGAAACTAGTACTCTTAAGTACTGCAGTCATCGGGATAATATGGCTAGGTCATGTTTATCCGATTATAGAGACTAGTTACCAGAGATCCGATATATTCTTCGTACGGGGCAGACACAATTCCACCAGCCCCAGGCCTAACATGTGACAACCATAAAAGACTACGCCTCACAGATTACATATTCCTTAAAAGAATATTTCTGGAGAATTGGGGAGGCACGGTGCTTTGCTAGAAGCCAACCATGTCTTGTAAATCGGTAAGAACGTGGTACTAGGTACGCACGTATTCGGATATTCCGATGACCAGATTAAAACTGCCAACATATCCAGGGATCTCATGGGTCGCATCCCGAAGATTCACCGATGACGTATCACTCGAACATTATTAATCTGGGATTAATTAGAGGAGAGAGAAAATTAATCTAGGATTAATTACGGCGAGAATTTTATCTAGGATAAAATTCAACTAGAAGAGAGAGAACGATTAACGGAATTAAAATTAGATTTTAATTCGGGCGAAAGAATTAATTTAGAACTAATTCGCGAGCGACGTGAATAGTATTTTGCTAGGCATACTTATTTAATTAAATTTGATTTAATTACGTCGCAATGGAAAATTCATTAATTCGGAATTAACGACCCGAGCCCGGAATGTGTTTGCGGACCCACTCGGATTTTGAATTAAGTGGGGCCCACAAGTCACATCACCTAGTCACTTTAATCAACTTTTAGTTGATGGGATTTGGTGGGTGGTTGATAACTTGTAAAACACACAATTTGAAAGGTGAATGACTTAATACCAAATATTTGGTATATCATATTTTTGATTTTAGAAATCAAATACAAGTCAACATTTTTCACTCTCCTTTATCTCTCCAAAAACGCCACTCTCTCTCTCAAAAAAACTCTCATTGGCCGAGAGTTACAATGGGAATTTGGAAGCCATTTGTTGCATTTTGTTTCCAAGTGCTAGCACACATTTAGTCATACAAAGGTGTTAGGGACACTAATCCATGAGTTTGGAATTCAAGGACAAGCTTGGAAGCTCAACATACATCAAAGGAGTAGCTTGGAGCAACAACATAAGGAGCAAAAGTTTTGAACTCTCCGCCAACATCCAATCCATTCAAAGTAAGTATTTCCGCTACTTCTTTGTGTATTCACATGATTTAATGCTTAATTGATCCTAGGTTATTCTTAGAGAACCCAACAATTGGGGTCATAGTTTCTCCCTTATGGACTTGTTTGATTGGCCCAAGAAGAGGGCATTCCATAGTGACTAAGTGATTATCATGGCTTGGGGTCGGGTATGTCCCACTAAGACCTTATTATGCTTATTGGTATAAGCTCTAGTTTCTCCCCCATGGCATTGTTTGACTAGCATAAGGAGATATCATTCCTTTGTGGCCATATTTATTATTGACTCGGGTTTTGATTCGTTCCATCGAGGCCCTATTGTGTCGGTATGAGGTCAGATTTTCTCTTCCAATGCCATATTTGAATGGCATAAGAAGAGATCATTCTTTAGTGGCTAGATTTATTTTTGGCTCGGTGTCGGATTCATTCCACCGATGCCTTATTGTGTCGATATGAGGTCGAAGTTTCTCCCTCATGGCCCTGTTTGAATTGTACAAGGAGGGATCATTCTCTTGTAGCCAGCTTTATTATTGGCTCGTGGTCAGATTTGTTTCACCGAGGCCTTATTGTGTCGGCATGGGGTCAAAGTTTCTCCCTTATGACACTATTTTAATGGCACAAGGAGAGATTATTCCATTATGACAAGATTTATTATTAGCTCGGGGTCGAATTCGTTCCATCGAGGCCCTATTGTGTCGGCATGGGGTCACAGTTTCTCTCTAATAACCCTATTTGAATGACACAATGAGAGATATTCCCTTATGACCAGATTTATTATTAGCTTAGGGTCAGATTCGTTCCAATGAGGCCCTATTGTGTCGGTATGGGGTCAGAGTTTCTCCCTATGGACTTGTTCGATTGGATCAATGAGTTGGAATTACCTTGTAACTAAGTGATTATCATGGCTCGATGTCAGACATGTCCCACCGAGACTTTATTATGTTTATTAACATGAGGTCGGAGCTTTTATATCACCTTACTAAAGTGAAGTTACAGCAAGGGATTTGAGATCCCTTCAGACAGCATCCCATACGGCACGAGTGTAGTAGTAGTAGTTGATGGATCATCTTTTTAAGAGTTCATCATCTTCATCGTATATCAACATTAGTATTAAATATCCTCATCGAGAACAAAGTAAAGAGAAAGATCAAGAAAGTACTTATTTGTAGTATTAGTGGTTGGCGATGAAGAGATAATGCTTGAAGTTGTTGGAGAAGCTTGAAAGTTATAGAGGTTGCAGGGAATTCGAGAGTCG
>SKCR01053825.1:0-29843 GCA_019454045.1 Zanthoxylum bungeanum | reverse complement strand
GTTACGGTAAGAACCGTAATGGAATTACTTAAGCAATAAGTTTCTAAAATACTTGAAAGAGTAAAGTATTCTTTCAAAAGAGGACTCCTCCCGGAACACGTCAATTTGACGGTGTGTCTGAACCGAGTAACCAAATTTTGTTAGACATGATTAGGTTAATCATGAGTCGCTCTGAGCTACCATTTCCTTCAAACGGATACGCATAAACAGTGCAGAACTTAATTAGAAATTTAAAAAGGTTCCATTAAAATCTGTTTGACAGATAACATATTAGATATGAACGGGGAAATGAACCGGGTTTCACATTCCTGTTAAATTTGGAAATGCTAGGCATATCTTTGGATGATACCAAACTAAAATCAAATTAGAAAGTGCCAATTGTAGGATATCCTAGGGATACCAAAGTATTGTACTTATACAACTCACTTGAGAACAATTGGATTGTTGCTCACCATGCGGTTTTCCTAAGAGGAATAACGATATGCAGTGGTAAGTGGAAGGATAGTAAAACTCGATGAAAAATCAGAGTAATACTATTCCAGGCACCGATTCCTAATGGAACACAAATAGTTCATCAAGGATGAAACTATTACCATTAATCTTCGTATACACAAGAACCGCGTATGTCGGAGAGATTTAGAAAACAACCTGGGGTATGGGTTTCTGATCTCACCTCGTAAAGATGTCAATCTTTTGAGGTATACCAACTGACTACGTATGAGGAAGTGATACAAGATATCGACTCCCTATTATGGCAAAGTGTCATGAGTCCGAAATGGATTCCATGTATGTCAACAAGTTTGGATACTAGTTGATGTACCGCAAGGCATTGTGCCTACTAGTATTTTATTAGTCTTCAAGGAAGACATACATGGAAGGCAACATACCAACATATAAAGCTAGGCTTTTAGCGGAAAGGTATCGTTGTCAACATTGTGTTTATTACGATTCAACATTTTACCTGTTGCCACGGTAAATCCTTTTGATAATGCTTGCTAATGCTGCATGTTTCATTTATGAAATATGACAGCTGGAACGGGAAAATCGCTTTCCTGAAAAGGAAACCTTTTGGAGGATGTTTAAAACATCCTGACGGTTTTGTCGTACAAAAACTAGCAAACAAGGTTTGCAGGTTAATCGATCCATGTTTGGATTGAAGCAATCATTGGTTCTAGGAATTATCGTTTTGATGTAATCATAATAGTATATGATTTGATTCAAAATAAAAGATCATTGTGTATATAAGAGGTTTAGAGGGAGCGCACTGACAGTGGTTGTCCTATAAATAATGATAATGTATCATTTCTTAGAAATGATATTCCCATAATAATCGGAGAAAGTTTGGCTTTCGAAACTCTCCGTGGAATCGTACATTGTAAAATGTATGCGACCTGGTGTCCTCATACGCTTTGAGCATATGATTCACAACATGCCAATCCAAGTGATAGTCACCGGATTGATGTTAAGAACATCCGTTAGTATCTTAGAGATCTAAGGATGCTGTCTTAAACTATGGAGAATGAGAACTTGAAGTGACTGGGATCACTGTAGCAAGTTTCCTAAACCGATAAAATGACTAAAAGTCGCAAATGGTACTATACAGTAGAATAACGGTACAGTGAGCTGGAAATCTTCCAAAGCAAGATACTGTTACCGAATAAACAACAAATTGTGTTTAATTGCTGCTATTGCTGCAGCTGAGGCAGCAATAGAAGCCTTCTGGGGTCGATAAAATCTAATTAGATTAGATATAGTTCTCTTAGCAGCTGAGCTAGGCTTCAGCACATGCTAAAGAATTAATGGTCTCATCAACGATCCAGATAAATACTTCGATATTCATCTGATTCGTTCGGATCATACATCGTGGCGATGTGATGATCGAATAAATCATATCAGATGATAATCATGAAAATCCGCTGATGGAAACCTTTTCTCAGCATTTGAGCCAACCGTACATAGTTCGGGTGGTAGACACTCGAGTGACTGGCTATAGGCCAAGTCGGAGATTGTTGGACAATTATGACCCATAGCGTCATTATTTGTACAGATCATTGTGTTGTTGTACAAATTAACTATGTGACAAAGAGATTGCACTCTTATCATTTGTGATTAGATCACCAGATGTATAAATGATGAGAGGTCCATATGATTTGTTCCTGAACTGAGAATGATATGAGACAGTATCAGTCCACGAAGGATAAATCATTAAATATCCCTAGTCAGAGTATTATCGAGATTGGACATCGATAAATACGTAAAAGACTATATTACACTTGTGCGCGTTGTGAGGGCACAACATCATAGTTCTCATATATTTGGGTATAGGATACTCATGCAAGTGTAATAGGAGGTTGTGTTTTACCGATGGTACGGGAAACAGCTTCGCTCTGGATAGACCCCTTCGGAATTCCATTGGTAGTATGACTATGTGTCTATGGAAGTCCGAAATCAGGGTAGGTGTATGGTCTTTACCTGAGACTTGCAACCGCTAATACATACGACAATCAATATACTTTGGTTGAGGTCGTCCATGGCTTTAACAGGTTCTGTGTACGCCAATACTGGGTATATTGAGAATCGTAGTGTGTTGGGTGTGATGTCAAGACGAAAGTGTCACTCCAGTCATATGGAGTTAATGGTCACGTAGGATACGGTACTGTTCTCTTTAGTACTGCAGTCATCGGGATAAAATGACAAGGTCATGTTTATCCGATATAGAGACTAGTTACCAGAGATCCGACATGTGCTTCGTATGGGGCAGACACGATTCCAGCCCCAGGCCTAGCACGTGATCATCTGATACTGGATCGAAATACGCAATACCACGTTACTACGCCTGATATAGATCGCTTATTCCTGTAAGCATGTTTTCTAGAGAATTGGGTAGGCATGGCGCTTTGCTAGAAGCCAACCTTGTCTTGTGAATCGGTGTAAGTAGTACGAGGTACTTATGTGTTCAGATAGTCCGACGACCCGATTTACTGCCAACATATCCGGAGATCTCATAGGTCGCTCCCCAAGATTCACCGATGACGTATGACTCGCACTTTAATTAATCTGGGATTAATTTAATGAGAGAGAAAATTAATCTGGGATTAATTACGGAGATATTTTATCTGGGATAAAATATCAATTAAAGAGAGAGAACGATTAATTTGGAATTAATCGATAAAATAATATATTTGATATATTATACGAAATTGGATTTCGACGCGGAATTACAATTAGATTTAATAATTCGGGCGAACGAATTAATTTAGAATTAATTCGTTAGCGACGTGAATAGTGATTTCGCTAGGCGTAATCATTTAATTACGACGCAACGGATAATTCGTTAATTTGGAATTAGCGAACCCGAGCCCGTGATTGTTTGCGAGCGCATTCGCATTTCAAATTCGAATGCGGCACGCAAGTCAAATCAAGCATCAAATCATTAGTCACATCAAGCGTCAAATCACATGTCACTTTGAGTGATGTGACATTTGAGAGATTGATGTGAGATGATGAGAGGTGATTGAAAGAAAGCATTTAATGTTTGCTTTTTGAAATTGAAAAAGGTAAATGATTTATTTAAGTTTTTGGAAAATATAAATAAACCTTTTACATTTTTTCTTTTTCCAATCTCTCTCTCTCTTTTAACGGATTAGGGTTTTTGGAGCCAAAATCTTTTCTTCTTCTCTCACGGTCTCAAGACCGTTTCTCCTTCTGTTTTTTTTCTGGTTTTGACCGAGCAAAATGGAGAAGCTAATGATCTTTTTGCAAGATCCAAGTGCTAGCACACTCATGAGGCATACCAAGGTGTTAGGGAAGTGAGTTCGTGAGCATGGAATCAACAAAGCTTGGAGCTTTAATGGAGTCCATGGCCGATTCTTCATGGAGGAGATCCACCCACTGCCGTGAGAGCCACTGCTCAGTCCACTACCGAGCTGCCCTCACTCTTCCACTGCCGAGCAATGAGAGAGAGCAGTTCGTTTCTTCACTTCGGAGCATCCAACCGATCCATGTGAGCTTTTTCCGCACCTCCTTTGGTTGTATTCATACTTGTTTCATGCTTAATCTATGATCTTGGGACTTGATTGAAACTCAACAATTCGATCCATTTATGGATTGAAGCAAGCATTGCGTTCTTGGAATTATAGTTTTGATGTAATCATAATGGTATATGATTTAATTCAAAAGGATATAATTCTTGTGTATATAAGGAAGTTAGTGGGAGCGAACTGACAGTGACTGTCCTATAAATAATGATATCATTTCTTGGAATGATTTTCCCATAATACGATCGGTGAAAGCTTGGCTTTCATGAAAATTCTCCGTAGAATTCTTGGGAGAGACAACCTTTATTCTAGGAATAAAGATTTACTGGGATAGATCTAAAAGTTTTTGACACTCTCTGAGTACTCGTACATTGAAATAAATGTACGCGACCTGGTGTCTCATATGCTTTGAGCATATGGAGTCACAATCAGGCCAATCCAAGTGATAGTCACTGGATTGATGTTAAGAACATCCTTACGTATCTTAGATGATCTAAGGATGCTTTCTTAAGCTATGGAGAATGAGAACTTGAAGTGACTGGGTTCACTGTTGCAAGTTTCCTAACCGATGAAAATGACTATAAGTCGATAAAGGTGCTATATAGTTTGAATAACGGAACAGTGAGCTGGAAATCTTCCAAGCAAAATACTGTTGCCGAATAAACAACAAAAGCGGAATATGGCTGCAGCTGAGGCAGCAATAGAAGCCATTTGGATCTTAATAATCCTAATTGGATTAGGTGTAGTTCTGTTAGCAGATGAGCTAGGCTACAGCACAGGCTAAAGAATTAATGGTCTCATCAACGATCCAAGTAAATACTTCAACTATTCATCTGATTCGTTCGGATCATACATTGTGGCGATGTGATGATTGAATAAATCGCATCAGATGATAACATTGCAAATCCACTGACGAAAGCATTTTTCTCAGCAGTAGTTTGAGCGAACCGTACATAGTTCAAGTGTAGGACACTTGAGTGATTGGCTATAGGCCAAGTGGGAGATTATTGGACAATTATGACTCATAGCATCACTATTTGTACAGAACATGGTGTTGTTGTACAAATTAACTATATGACAAAGGAAATTGCTCTTTTATCATTTGTAATTAGATTACCGGGATATATAAATGATAAAAGTCCATATGATTAGTTGCAGATTTATAAAAAATGAGACAGTATCAATCCATCATGGTTTAATCATTAAAACATCCCTAGTCGGAGTATTATCGAGATTGGACATCGATAATGCGGAATAGACTAGTATTGCACTTATGCGTGTTATATGAGCATAACGGTATAGTTCTCATATATTTGGGTATTGGATACTCATGCAAGTGTAATAGGAGGTTGTGTTTATCGATGGTACGGAAACAGCTTCGCTCTGGATAGACCCCTCGGAATTCCATTGGCAGTATGACTATGTGTCTATGGAAGTCCGAATCAGGGTAGGTGTATTTAGTCTTAACCTGAGACTTGCACCGCTAATACTTGCGACAATAAATATACTTTGTTTTTGGTCGCCCAGGCTTTAACCGGTTCTGTGTACGCCTCTTCTGGGTATATTGAAAATCGTAGTGTATTGGGTGTGATGTCAAGATGGAAGTATCACTCCAGTCATAGTGGAGATGATGATCACGTAGGATACAGAACTGGTGCTCTTATATGTTGCACCTATCGGGATAATATGACTAGGTCATGCTTATCCGATTATAGAGACTAGTTACCAGAGATCTGATATGTGCTTCGTACAAGGAAGACACAATTCCAGCCCCAGGCCTAGCATGTGACATCCGATACTGGATCACAATATGCAATACTATGTATACTACGCCTGATATAGATTACAAATTCTTTTAAGAATATTTCTGGAGAAGTTGGTAGGCACGGTGCTTTGCTAGAAGCCAACCATGTCTTGTAAATCGGTAAAAAAATGTAGTACTAGATACGTACGTGTTCGGATAGTCCGACGACCAGATTTACTACCAACATATCCGGGGATCTCATGGGTCGCTTCCCGAAGATTCACCGATGACGTATGACTCGCACATAATTAATCTGGGATTAATTATTAGAGAGATAAAATTAATCTGGGATTAATTACGGAGATATTTTATCTGGGATAAAATATTATTTAAAGACAGAGAACGATTAATTTGGAATTAATCGATAAAAAAATATATTCGATATATTAAACGAAATTAGATTTCGACGCTGAATTAAATTTAGAATTAATTCGGGCGAACGAGTTAATTTAGAATTAATTCGCTAGCGACGTGATAGTAATTTTGCTAGGAATAATTATTTAATTCCATTTGATTTAATTACGTCGCAACGGAAAATTCGTTAATTCGGAATTAGCGAACCCGAGACCGGGAGTGTTTGCGGGCCACTCGTATTTCGAATCAAGTGGGGGCCACAAGTCACATCACGCTTCACATCATTAGTCATTCAAGTGATGCAAGTCACATCAACTTTGAGTGATGTGATGGTTGTCACTTATGATTGATGGTGGTGGTTGGAAGGCTTAAATGTCTTGTACCTTTTTGGAAAATAGTGAATTCGTATTTGTTTTTTAGAAAATCAAAAACCAAAAACCACACAACTTCATCGTCTTCATCTCTCTCTCTCTCCCTCACACGGCAATAGTGCCATTTTTCCTCTCAAAACCGTGAGCCTATGGTTCATTTCTCTTTATGATTTTGTTGCAAAATCTCAAGAGCTAGCACTCAAATGGGTCTCACAAAGGTGATAGGGAAACCAACTCTTGAGCGTGGAATCCATTCACAAAGCTTGGAGCTTGAAGATCATTTCCATGGAGGTTGACCGAATAAAAGGAGCACAAAATGAAGGCATTGCTGAGAGCTTCAAGGGAGCAAGAAAAGTTTTGTGTTCTTCGCATCGCAAAAGCCGATCAAAGTGAGTATTCCGCAACTTTACTTTGATGTATTCACATGGTTTCATATGCTTAATTTGATCTTGGGATAACCTAGAAACCCAACAATGGTATCAGAGCCTTGATTAAACATGAAATTGATTTAGGGTAAAATTTGGGTAAAATTGATTTGAGCATGATTTGATGAAATTGTTTGATTAAGTATGCTTGAATGATGATAACATAGTGTTATGCATGATCAATTTGATGGAAATTGAATTGGATTGGATTTTCCCCAATATTTAGGCTTGGCCGAAAGTTTAGTGCCCTAAATGTCATGGTGATTTTTGTTTTTTGAATCATTGGATGAGTTTGAAAGACTTGTAAATTATTGATTTACAATTTAATTGGATTGAAATCGAAATTGGACAAAAACCCTAAAATGCCGTGACTTACAAGCATGGAAATGAATTGATTTTTTGATTCAATTGTGTTGGACATGTGTTGATGATGATAAGCATGATTAATTGATTAAATTGGTGTTTTGGAAATGTTGATTTAAGTAATTAATTATGGCTATACACTTTAGATTAATTAAATTATGAAATTTGGAATTTTGGAATTTAATTAGTTGGGCTTAAATTTGGAATTGGGCTTTTAAAGTTGTATTTGGGCTTAATGGGCTTGGTTGGGCCAAGTTTGGTTTAATTAATTGGTTGGATCCAATTGGGCCCAAAACCATATCCATAAAGTCCAAATATAATATAATGGACCTTTAAAATTTTAATTGGGCCTAAATTGATTTTGGCAAATAAGGTGATACCTTATTGGGCTTTGGTTGCCAAAGTTCATGCCTTATAAATTAATTGAAAGCCCATTGGACTTTGATTAAATGACATTGGATGTTAATTGGGCTTTGAGACCTGTAATGATTAGATTTAGAATCTAAGTCGTTAAGGCACATTAATAAAATGTAATTATTTAATTTGGAATTAAATAAAGAATTAGTATTGAATACAAATTAAATTGGATTTAATGTTGTAGTTTAATATAATTTGAGAATTCGTACTTTGAGTACTTATTCTTAAAACGAGTTTGACTCGCGCAAATCAAATCGTTGTTTGAACATAGGATGGTCATTAATTTCAGATTAATTAATTGGATTAGATTGATTGATAACATGTTTTGTGTGAATACATGAATGTGATGTATGAATAATGTATATCGGATGGATATTAGATGGGTGAGGGCAATTTTGGAAATTGTTGTAATAAATTTAGAATTTATTAAATTGGACCTGCGTGTCCAGCCTATTACCTCTTGACTCTTTGTATTTCTCTTCTCACATATTCCCCTCAATGTAAATGAGGTTTCTTTAGAAGTGTTATGTAATTGGGTAGAAGTAAGATTTGTGCTAGCGGGAGAGAGGAAAATGGAGAGATTTTTTCTTGGAACAAGTTGTTTTAAATATCCATCCGCATATCATTATTAATTTATTTACGTGCCTTATTATGTTTTTAGAATGCATGTTTAAGGGTGTATGATGAGACCTTAACAAAGATAATTAATTGGTTGCCAATTACGCGAAAAACCCTCAACATTTTATTAAGCGTTTTTTGTTCCATTGAATGATTCATTCTCAAGATCCAAGATTGGCACTGGTTTGTTGGCTAAAGTCAAGACCTTTGTCCATCGCGGATGTGTTTGAATCATGAAGGCTTTTTTCCATATCGCATGTCTTGTCCAAGTTGTGATTTGTTGGCCAAAGTCAAGATCACTTCTTGTCCATCGACATCGATTACAAAGCTTTCCAAGGTCAATGGGTCCCGCTTAACTGGAATCATTAAGTTTGTTGTGCCAAAGCCAAGGCTTAAATGATTCAGAGGAAAAAGGTTAGGGAATATATTGGATATATTGGCATATATAAGATATATGTTTCGGATTTGGATGTCCACCTACTGGATCTAGGAATTGGATGAGATCCAATTGATCTTAGAGATCTACCTAGTTCAATATCATACAATTTGTTGGCCAAAGTCAAGGCTGTGTGTTATTTAACGTGATCCTAGCCCACTAGGAAACAAGGTTTCCCGAGTATTCAACAGAGTGTTAGAGGCTCACCGAAAAATAGTCGGAGGCAAATATTAAATTTGCAATTTCGTTTAGATACTTGCCAATACGCGCTCATTTCATTTTTCGTCAATACATGAATATATATTAGTTGGACTAATATTTAATCGTTGTTTTAATTAAATAGTTGGACTGTATTCAAACTACTTCAAATTATAGTTGATTATATAATTGGATTATAGTAATCAATATATTTGAATTTAACCAATCAAATTATAGTTGATTATATAATTGGATTATAGTAATCAATATATTTGAATTTAAACAATTAAATTATAGTTGATTATATAGTTAGACTATAGTAATCATTATAATAAATAGTACACCAAATCGTTGATTGGATAGTGGGACTATAGCAATCAAGATAACTAAAAGATTAGGAGAATTAAATTTAGAATTTAATTCGGGCGAACGAGTTAATTTAGAATTAATTCGCTAGCGACGTGAATAGTAATTTTGCTAGGAATAATTATTTAATTCAATTTGATTTAATTACGTCGCAACGGAAAATTCGTTAATTCGGAATTAGCGAACCCGAGACCGGGAGTGTTTGCGGGCCACTCGTATTTCGAATCAAGTGGGGGCCACAAGTCACATCACGCTTCACATCATTAGTCATTCAAGTGATGCAAGTCACATCAACTTTGAGTGATGTGATGGTTGTCACTTGTGATTGATGGTGGTGGTTGGAAGGCTTAAATGTCTTGTACCTTTTTGGAAAATAGTGAATTGGTATTTGTTTTTTAGAAAATCAAAAACCAAAAACCACACAACTTCATCTTCTTCATCTCTCTCTCTCCCTCACACGGCAATAGTGCCATTTTTCCTCTCAAAACTGTGAGCCTAGGGTTCATTTCTCTTCATGATTTTGTTGCAAAATCTCAAGAGCTATCACTCAAATGAGTCTCACAAAGGTGATAGGGAAACCAACTCTTGAGCGTGGAATCCATTCACAAAGCTTGGAGCTTGAAGATCATTTCCATGGAGGTTGACCGAATCAAATGAGCACAAAATGGAGGCATTGCCGAGAGCTTCAAGGGAGCAAGAAAAGTTTTGTGTTCTTCGCATCGCAAAATCCGATCAAAGTGAGTATTCCGCA
The DNA here is from genome assembly GCA_019454045.1 of Zanthoxylum bungeanum. NCBI lineage: Eukaryota > Viridiplantae > Streptophyta > Magnoliopsida > Sapindales > Rutaceae > Zanthoxylum > Zanthoxylum bungeanum. The sequence continues at coordinate 19,703 of SKCR01053825.1, read as the reverse complement.
ACTTTACTTTGATGTATTCACATGGTTTCATATGCTTAATTTAATCTGGGATTAATTACGGAGATATTTTATCTGGGATAAAATATTTTTTAAAGACAGAGAACGATTAATTTGGAATTAATCGATAAAAAAATATATTCGATATATTAAACGAAATTAGATTTCGACGCGGAATTAAATTTAGAATTTAATTCGGGCGAACGAGTTAATTTAGAATTAATTCGCTAGCGACGTGAATAGTAATTTTGCTAGGAATAATTATTTAATTTAATTTGATTTAATTACGTCGCAACGGAAAATTCGTTAATTCAGAATTAGCGAACCCGAGACCGGGAGTGTTTGGGGGCCCACTCGTATTTCAAATCAAGTGGAGGCCACAAGTCACATCACGCTTCACATCATTAGTCATTCAAGTGATGCAAGTCATATCAACTTTGAGTGATGTGATGGTTGTCACTTGTGATTGATGGTGGTGGTTGGAATGCTTAAATGTCTTGTACCTTTTTGGAAAATAGTGAATTGGTATTTGTTTTTTAGAAAATCAAAAACCAAAAACCACACAACTTCATCTTCTTCATCTCTCTCTCTCCCTCACACGGCAATAGTGCCATTTTTCCTCTCAAAATCGTGAGCCTAGGGTTCATTTTTCTTCATGATTTTGTTGCAAAATCTCAAGAGCTAGCACTCAAAGGGGTCTCACAAAGGTGATAGAGAAACCAACTCTTGAGCGTGGAATCCATTCACAAAGCTTGAAGCTTGAAGATCATTTCCATGGAGGTTGACCGAATCAAAGGAGCACAAAATGAAGGCATTACCGAGAGCTTCAAGGGAGCAAGAAAAGTTTTATGTTCTTCGCATCGCAAAAGCCGATCAAAGTGAGTATTCCGCAACTTTACTTTGATGTATTCACATGGTTTCATATGCTTAATTTGATCTTGGGATAACCTTGAAACCCAACATGGATAGTGATCTTGACTTTGGCCAACAAATCAAAGTCGATCTTGGATCTTGAGATAGAACCACTCAATGGAAGGAAAACACTTAATATTAAAGTGAGGGTTTTTTCGTGTAAATTGGCAACCAATTTATTATCTTTGATTAGGTCTCATCATACACCCTTAAATATGCATTCTAAAAGCATAATAAGGTGCGATAAATTTTAATAATGATATTCGAATGGATATATAATACAATTTATTCCTAGAACAAATCACTATCTCTTTCCTCTCTCCCGCTAGCACTTTACATTCTTCTACCCAATTACATAACATTAAAAGAAACCTCATTTGCATTGAGGGGAATTGGTGAGAAGAGAAATACAAATAGATAAGGAGGTGAAAGGCTGGACACGCAGGTCCAATTTAAAAAATAAGTACCATACCTACAACAATTTCCAAAATTGCCCCCACCCATCTAATATCCATCTGATATACATTATTCATATAAATACATCCAAGTATTCACACAAAGCATGCTGTCAATCAATTTAATCCAATTAATCAATCTTTGATTAATGACCAGCCAATGTTCATACAACGATTTGATTTGCGCGAGTCCAACTCGTTTAAGAATAAATACTCAAAGTATGTATTCTTGAATTATATCGAACTACAATTTTAAATCTAATTCAAATTGTATCCAATACTAATTCATGTTTAATTCCAAATTAAACAATTACACTTATTTTAGTGCCTTAAGGACTTGGATTCCAAATCCAATCCAATTGGGTCTCAAAGGCCCAATTAGAATCCAATGCCAATTCAATTAAAGTCCAATGGGCTTTCAATTAATTCTTTAGGCATGGGCTTTGGCAATTATGGATCCAACCCAAGATGCCACGGCCCAATTAGGAATCACCATATGCCAAAAATCAATTTAGGCCCATTTGGCCCAATTAAATTATTAAAGGCCCAATGTCATATTTTGGACTTTATGGAAATGGTTTTAGGCCCAAATGGATCCAACTCAATTGTCAAAAACCATACTTGGCCCAACCAAACCCATTAGCCCAAATACAATAAATTAAATTAATATATTATTCCAAATTACATATTAATCCAATTGGAGTGTAATAGGCACAATTAATTAATTAATCTAATATTTCCAAAATATCAATTAATCTAATTAATCATGTTTAATTCTCAAATTCATGTCCAACACAAAATTGAGGCAAAATCAATTCATCCAACAACATGCTCAAACTCACGGCATTAACAAGAAATAACATCCAATTTTGATTTCAATCCAATTAAATCAACAATCAATATTCATTTCATACATTTAACATATCCAATTGTCAAATTTCAAAAAACACCATGAGTTCACTAGGGGTTCATATTCGGCCATGGCTTAGGATTTGGGGAAATTTTTTATCCAATCAATTTCTCAAATCTAATCACAAATCCAATTCATCATCATCTAAACACAACTAAACAATCAATTTGGAAAAATCATGCTCCAAGCCAAAATACCCAAATTAAAGTTTGTAACCCTAGAATTCAAATCATGCTTAGAATGGCTCTGATACCATTGTTAGTGTCCTAGACATGCCAAGGATCTCTAAATCATGATTTGTGTGTGAATATATCAAGATAAGTTCCGGAATATACTTACATTGATCGGTTGAAGTTCAAAACTTTCTTTGTTGGATGTAGAAGCTCCAAGCCTTAAATTGAATTCCAGACTCAATGGTGAGTTTCCATATCACCTTAGTTGACTCCAAAAGTGCTAGCTTTGATGAAATTTTGCAACAAAATTTCAAGAAGAGAGAGGGAGAGGTTCGGCCATTTAGAGAGAATGGAGGAGAGAATGAATAGTTAGTCCAACTAGTTACCAAACTTGTAAAAAGTGTGTATTTTCTTTTTGACTTCCAAAGTGCAATAAATATTACCAACCACTTCCATCATCTTTTGACAAGTTGATGTAAGTTAGAGTGGGTCCCACCACTTTAAATTCCAAATTTGAGTTGGCTTACACAACACACTTTGGGCCCGGATTCGTTTAATCCGACTAAAAGAATTTTCAGTCGCGACATAATTAAATCTAATTTAATTAAATAATTATGCCTAGCAAAATTATTACGAAAGTCGCTAACGAATTAATTCCAAATTAATTTGTTCGCTTGAATTAAAATCCAATTTTAATTCCGTATTGAAATCCAATTTCAATTAATATATCCGATATATTATTTTAGCTCAATTAAATAAATTAAATAGTAAAATTCAATTTAAACCATTAAATTTATTTTACCGAGTAATTCCAAATTAATCGCGTTCTCTCTTCTAGACGAATTTAATCCCAGATAAATTCTTGCCGCAATTAATCCCAGATTAATTTTGTCTCTCATAATTAATCCCATATTAATTCTGTTCGAGTCAAATGTCATCGGTTAATCTTTGGGAAGCGACCCAAGAGATCCCTGGATATATTGGCAGTAAATACGGTTGTCGGACTATTCTACACGTGCGTACCCCGTACCACGTTCTCACCGATTCACAAGACATGGTTGGCTTCTAGCAAAGCACAGTGCCTACCAATTCTCCAGAAATATTCAACGAGGAATATATAATATGTATCAGGTGTAGTATACAATGTATTGCGTAATACGATCCAGTATCGGATGTCACATGTTAGGCCTAGGGCTGGAATTGTGTCTGCCCCGTACGAAGCATATATCGGATCACTAGCAACTAGTCTCTATAATCGGATAATCATGACTTAGTCATACTATCCCGATAGTTGCAGCATTTAAGAGTACTAGTTATGTGTCTTGTGTGATCATCATCTCCATATGACTGAAGTGATACTTCCATCTTGACATCACACCCAATACACTACGATTCTCAGTAAACCTAGAAGAGGCATACGCAGAACCTGTTAAAGCTCCGAACGACCAAAACCAAAACGTACTGATTGTCGCAAGTCTCAGGTTAAGACCACATACACCTACCCTGATTCAGATTCCCATAGACACAGAGTCATACTACCAATGAGACTCTGAGGGGTCTATCCAGAGTGAAGCTGTTCCCGGTCCAACGGCTAACAGAACCTCCTATCAAAATTACATAAGTATCCAATACTTAAATATATGAGAACTATGCTGTTAAGCTTCCATAACGCGTACAAGTGTAATACTAGTCTATTCCGCATTATCGATCTCCAGTCTCGATAATACTACGACTAGGGATATTTAATGATTAAACATTTCGTGGATTAGTATTGTCTCATATCTTATTAACCTTTCGTGGATATTTAATAATACGTCGATAAAAGCTGGCGTAGCGACGCTGAGGGCCCTGGCGTCGCGACGCTGGAAGCCTACCGAGGCCTATAAATTGAGCTCGAGATTTCAGAATTCAGTGTACCACTCTCTCTCTTCTATTCTCTGTAAAGAGAGAGTTTCTCTCTCTAGTTTCTTTTAGTTTTTAGTTTTTTTAGTTTTTAGTTTTTTTAGTTTTTAGTTTTGTAAATAATTTTAATTACGTTTTGTTAATATAGTAATTTACTTTTTTACTTTTTACAGTTTTTACTATTTACCATGAGGAGGTAACTTCCCCAGCTATGGTAAAAGGTAATTCTTTTACTGTTACTATTTAGATTAATCTCCCTTAAAAATAATATATTCACTGTTTAAAATATTGACTTAAAAAGGATACCGCCAGATTGGTCGGTTGGTAATTCATTTTAATCTGGTTTAAACCTGACTAATAAAGGAAACCGCCAGATTGGTCGGTTGGTAATTTAATTTTGGTTCCGCCTTTATGGCTGGTTGGACTTAATTAGACTTAATCAGGATACCGCCTATACGGTCGGTTGGTAATATTATCATAAGTTTATATCTTATTTTATGGGAGATATCTAAATTAGTAGTAGTAAAAGTAATTCCTTTTACCTTAGCATTTTATTTTATTTTACTTTTCAGTTTTACTTTATGTCTTTTACTTTTCAGTATTTTTACTTTATGTCTTTTACTTTTAAGTTGTTACTAGCCCTAGTTATGTGTTAGTTATCTGGGGTTGTGATGAATTCTAATATCACCGGTTTATAAGGGGTTATTTTATAGTTTGGGTAATTTAAAGGTTTACTTATTAAGTCTTAAGCTTAATGCTTCTTGTTGTCTGATCACCAATAAGATTGATGTGGTAAATCTAAAATGAACTAGACATAAGGATTTTAGGTTTCAGCCTTAGACTTAATAGCCCACGATCTTCTTTGAGGATAGATAACCCTTTAATAGATTTCCTTACATGATAGGAATATACCTGTCGGGCGGGGGTAGCCATAATTGGAACTTAAACTTAATGAATCCAGATAATTTGGTTGACATAGACATATGGTTCAATTGGATTAAACTGGATATTTCCGTCTGACCATCGACAGAGGCTTTTGCATAATTTAGTGTTCCAGGTTAGTAAACTGATTTATTAATCACTTCATCTTTTAAAAGATATTAGAAGGATTCACAACCCTAGATCTTTGTGTCTTTTTCCTTAGTATTTTCTTTTGTCTTTTTATTTATTTATTTATTTTGTAAAACCACTTTCAACCAATCAAACAATCATTCTCTTCTCCATTTAATTAGATATTTGTAAATAAATAGATTCAATAATTAATAACAACAGTATAAATTAAGTCCTCGTGGGATCGATATTTTTATACTACTTGAACGATACGTGAGCTTGCGTTATACATGTGTGTTTACGCCGGTCAGGTCCACACTATTTAACGTAGCCCAAGTCATTCTAGAAGACGCGCAATAGCCGACGCGCAATAGCCGATTTTGAAGATATGAGCATTTTGAAGAATTTGGTCATTTTATGCCTTATATGTAATTCGGCCAAATGGGCTTGTATTTTGACCTTTTGCTCGGCATGTTGACTCTAGTTAGGCTATTTGTAACTTAGTTAACTAGATCATTTGGGTCAAATTGGATTAGAACTAAGTTAGTTAGTTAAAGGACCTATTAAGCATTCTTTAGAAAAGATGCCCATTTTGTTGACTTTTTATTTTTGATCTTTTTGCCACTTGCATAAAGATCTTGGAGAGGATATTTGTAATATTTAGTAAATGACTACTTAGGGCTTTAGCTTTATGTAGCCATTGGGTAGTTTTAGGACCTTTTGGTCTTTTTACCTTTTGAAGGGCATTTTAGTAAATATGTTTTATACTATATATTGTAAACTTTGTCTTCTTCAATAGAAAACTTGCATATTTCGAATTTCTTCAAAGAAAAATGGCTATGGCCGAATTTCAAGCTTAAGGGAGGGATTCCCCTTTGTTTCAGCTTTGACTTATCTAAGGCGTGACAACCTTTGTGGCGTCTCCATGTTAGCAGAACACTGTAAGGAATCATCTTAAGGGTTCTCAAAGACAAGTTCTTTGTGGGTCTTCTTTGTGGCTTGGAAGGGTTTTGTTCCTACAAAATCGAATTTTCGGTGCTTGGGGTTCTATCAGTTGCGAGGAGTTTGTTTGGCCTTAAACATCCAAGTGAGTTCCGCGTCATTTGGTATCAGAGCTTAGGGTTCCAAGGTCTGATTTTTCTATCTTTACTTTGTGTTTTTCATTTAGTCTTTATTGTGTTTGTTGGTCATCAAGATATTTGTTCATCTTGATTCTTGGTTCTTTGTTTCTTAAGTGTTTTGGCCTATTTTGAATCGCCTGTGACCGGCATACCGGTGAGAAAAATACACTAGACACAGCCTCTGGAATCAGAAAGTTTCATACCGGCATTCATACCGGCTTTCATACCGGTCTTTCTGGGGATTACATAGCTTTTGGAACTGGGTAAGTTTCATACCGACATTCATACCAGAATTCATACCGGTAAAACTAGGTATTACATAGATACTGGAATCGGGGTAGTTTTCATACTGGTCCCATACCGGAATAAATACCGGCCAATTTATTCCAAAAACATAGCTACTGGAACCGGGCTAGTTCAAACCGGCTTACATATCGGTCTACATACCGGCAAACCTGTGCGTGAAACTTAGCTACTGGAACCGTGAAGCAACCATATCGGTCCCATGCCGGACCTCAAACCGGCCAATACTTAGAATTTTTTTAAGAGTTCAAGTAACCTGAAAAGCAACAAAAAAAAGTAAAAAAGTTTTAAAATTTGGTTGAAATTGGTTGGTTCCATATCATCAATTGGGTGTCCGTGAAGGGTAATTCAACAACATTTCTATTGAGGCACCAAATTTTCATCCCAATTTGCATACGTCCGAGTTTGTTTGCATGCTTGTTTGCCTATTGTTCTAGTTTGTGATTTCCTTACTCCATGCATTCTAGCTTTAGGTTTTCTTTGAATTGAGTCTACGTATTTTCTAATTCTTACTCGCATTACTCTGTTTGCCCTATATTGGTTTCCTGTTGTTTATGCTAGCTTGAAGATTACACATTGTTGTGAACTTCTTTGGTAGGTCATATTCATATTATATTGAGTGCAAACACGAGTGGAGTGGAGTGATACGTAATTGAGTGAAAACACGTGAGCATGTGAGATTGTGAGGTTATATAACTGTTTTCACTTATTTATTACTTCTAATCTATTTGTTAAAGTTTTGAGATGGCAGGTACTAGTTTGACGGTGGATGAGAAACTTGAAGCTTTAGATAGAAAGTTTACGGATATGATGGAGAACATGAATACTACTTTGGAGAGGTTGTCAAAGAGTGTTGATAGTATACAGACAGGCAGTATTCCACGAGTACCACCATAAGTTGTGCCCCTGCGGCAAGTTCCACCACTTCGAGTACCAGTAGTGGAAGAGGAGGCCGAGAATGATCCTGAAGGGTTTGATGATTTAAAAGACTGTGTTGTGGAGGAAGAGAGATATAGGCCCAGGAATCATAGGCAAGAGCAGGGGCATGATAAAAGAGATATTAGGTTTGATAGACATAGAGGATTTGATTACAGACGTGAGGATTATAAAAGGAGGGGTTATGGTAGACATGGTGATATTAATGGCGATTTAAGTAGTATCAAGATCAGGATACCAAACTTCCGGGGCAAGAATGATCATGAAGCATATTTAGAGTGGGAGAAGAAAATAGAGTAGATTTTCAACTGTCATTATTACTCTGATGAGAAGAAGATCAATCTGGCAGCCATGGAATTCACTGATTATGCGATGATTTGGTGGGATCAGATTGTCACTAACAGAAGGAGGAATTATGAGAGGCCACTTCAGACATGGGAAGTACTTCGAGGTCTCATGAGGAAACGAGTCATACCCAGCCATTACTACCGAGAGTTGTATCAGAAACTATAGCATCTGTATCAAGGGGCCAAGAGTGTAGAGGATTACTATACTGAGATAGAGAATGCCTTAATCAGGGCAAATGTAGTGGAGGATGTAGAGGCTACTATGGCATGGTTTCTAGGGGGCTTGAATAGAGAGATTGCCAATATGGTGGAGTTGCATGATTATGTTGATTTGGAGGATACGCTTCACATGGCTATCAAGGTAGAGAGGCAACTCAAGAAGAAGACTACATCCAGATTTGGTACTCAGACTACTTCTGCATGGAAGAGGAAATGGGTTCTAATGATCGACGGGATGGAGACTTTAACAAGCCAAGGGCCGAACCAAGTGCCAAGGGTAAGGAGGCTGCGGAACCAAGCAAGGCTAGACCGAAACCTGAGGGTACAACACCCAAGACTAAGGACGTCAAGTGCTTCAAGTGTTTGGGGATGAGATATTATGCTTCGCAATGCCCAAACAGGCGCACCTTAGTAATTGATAAGAAGAGTGGTAAGGTACATTCTACTGACAGTGAGGTTTAGGTTGAGGATGATGAGCCTGTGATTGAGGATACTAGTGACAGAGAGGGAGCTGCATACCCGCTGGATAACTTGTCATTAGTTGTGAAGCGTGCTTTGAGTGCATAAATTGGTGAGGATGATAATGATATGCAAAGAGAGAACATATTTCATACTAGATGTCGTGTGAATAGCAAGGGGTGTAGTATGATTATTGACGGGGACAGTGGTACTAATGTCGCAAGTACATCTTTAGTTGAGAGGTTGGGATTAGATTGCTTGAAGCATCCCAAGCCTTACAAGTTGCAGTGGTTGAATGACTGTGGAGAAGTACAGGTGACTAGGCAGGTATTATTGAGCTTCACCGTTGGGCCTTATACTGATGATGTTTTGTGTGATGTTATACCCATGCATGCAGGACACATTCTTTTAGGAAGGCTATGGCAGTTTGATAGAAAGGTTATACACGATGGGTTTAAAAATAAGTATTCATTTCAGCATAAGGGAAAACCCATGACCTTATACCCACTTACACCGAGGCAAGTCCACGAAGATCAAGTCAAGTTACAACTTGAGAGAGATAGAGAGAAAGAGAGTGCAAACACAGCCTTGGAGAAAACACGTGAGGGGAGTGTGACCGAACCTGGTAAGGAAATTAAGGCTAAGGCCGTGAGTGTTCCCAAGGGGTGTGTAAGTGAACCTAAGGGGGAAACGAAAGGGCAAGTGAAAAAGAGATTCTACATTGGTGAGGGTGAAGCAATGAGAGCTTACAAGGCTAGCAAGCTCATGATTTTTCAAGTCTACAAAGATCACCATATTTATTTAGCTAACACTGACCCTTTGCTTCATTTGTCCATTTCATCTCTTTTGCGAATTCAATGATGTGCTGACAGAGGACATTCCTAGTGGGCTCCCACCCATTAGAGGTATTGAGCACCAGATAGATTTCATACCTGGCGCAATCATTCCTAATAGACCAGCCTACCAAAACAATCTTGAGGAAACAAAAGAACTTCAGAGGTAAGTGCGGGAGTTGATGGAAAAATGGTATGTCCAAGAAAGTATGAGTCCCTGTGTGGTACCAGTTCTTCTAGTTCCTAAGAAAGATGGGACGTCGCGTATGTGCGTTGATTGTCGAGCGATCAACAATATAACAGTAAAGTATCGTCACCCTATTCCTAGACTAGATGACATGTTAGATGAGTTGCATGGTTCTAAAATTTTTAGTAAGATTGATTTAAAGAGTGGATACCATCAAATTCGCATGAGAGAGGTAGATGAGTGGAAAACTACATTTAAGACCAAGTATGGCCTGTATGAATGTTTAGTTATGCAATTTGGTCTTACAAACGCACCTAGCACATTTATGAGATTGATGAATCATGTTTTGCATGCATTTATAAGTAGGTTTGTTGTAGTTTATTTTGATGACATCTTAGTTTACAGTAAAACAATATATGAGCATGTTACGTATTTGAAGCATGTTCTTGATGTGTTAAGGCAGGAGAAACTGTATGCTAACATTGATAAGTGCACTTTTTGTATGGATATAATGGTTTTCCTTGGTTTTGTTGTAAGTGCAGATGGCATCGAAGTTGATGTGGAAAAGGTAAAGGCAATTCAAGATTTGCCTACACCGATAACTGTGACCGAAGTCAGAAGCTTCCATGGATTAGCAAGCTTCTACCGTAGATTTTTTAGAGACTTCAGCATTATTGCAGCACCACTGACTGAAGTAGTGAAGAAAATTGTTGGCTTCAAATGGGAAGTAGAGCATGAGCGTGCATTCTAGGATCTTAAAATGAAGTTATGCAGTGCACATTGTTTTACTGTAAACTAAGATGTCATCAAAATAAACTACAACAAACCTACTTATAAATGCATGCAAAACATGATACGTATTTGAAGCATGTTCTTGATGTGTTAAGGCAGGAGAAACTGTATGCTAACATTGATAAGTGCACTTTTTGTATGGATATAATGGTTTTCCTTGGTTTTGTTGTAAGTGCAGATGGCATCGAAGTTGATGTGGAAAAGGTAAAGGAAATTCAAGATTTGCCTACACCGATAACTGTGACCGAAGTCAGAAGCTTCCATGGATTAGCAAGCTTCTACCGTAGATTTTTTAGAGACTTCAGCATTATTGCAGCACCACTGACTGAAGTAGTGAAGAAAATTGTTGGCTTCAAATGGGAAGTAGAGCAATGAGCGTGCATTCTAGGATCTTAAAATGAAGTTATGCAGTGCACCCGTTTTGGTGCTACCCAACTTTGAGAAGACATTTGAGATTGAGTGTGACGCATCCGGATTAGGCATTGGAGCGGTTCTTATGCAGAAAAAAACGGCCAATTGCCTACTTTGGTGAGAAGCTTAATGGAGCAGTTTTGAGATACCCCACATACAACAAGAGTTGTATGCGCTAGTGAGAGCCCTTGAGACTTGGCCATTATCTATGGCCTCGAGAGTTTGTGATCCATACAGATTATGAGTCATTAAAGCATTTGAAAGGTCAAGGTAAGCTAAACAAACGGCATGCACGATGGTTAGATTTTGTTGAGACATTTCCATACGTAATCCGCTACAAACAAGGTAAGGAAAACATTGTCGATGATGCACTATAGTGAAGGTATGTTTTACTTACTTCATTGAATGCAAGGATGTTTGGGTTTGAATTTATTAAAGAACTTTATGAAAATGATACTGACTTCAGTACTATTGATGCTGCATGTGAAAAGTCTAACTTTAGTAAATTCTACCAACATGATGAGTTTCTGTTTAAGGAAAATATATTATGCATTCCTGTTTGTAGTATGCGTGAATTGTTAGTTAGGGAAGCGTATGGGGGAGGTTTAATTGGGCACTTTGGCATTGCCAAGACCTTAGTAGTTTTGAGTGAACATTTCTATTGGCCTAAAATGAGGTGAGATATCGAGCGTTTGTGTGATAAATGCTTAACTTGTAAAAAGGCTAAATCTAAGGTTATGCCTCATGGTTTGTATACATCATTGCCTGTACCTAGCGAGCCATGGGTAGATGTATCAATGGACTTTATATTGGGTTTAACTAGGACTAGGCGGGGTAGAGATTCCATTTTTGTAGTGGTTGATAGGTTCGGTAAGATGGCACACTTTATAGCATGTCATAAGAATGATGATGCCACTAATATTGTTGACTTGTTCTTTAGAGAAGTAGTACGACTCCATGGAATTCCACGGAGTATAGATTCAGATCGTGATGTTAAATTCCTTAGTCACATTTGGAAAGTTTTATGGGGTAAGTTGGGAACTAAACTTTTGTTTTCTACTACTTGTCACCCCCAAACTGATGGATAAACCGAGGTGGTTAATAGAACTTTGACTCAGTTATTACGTACTATTATCACTAAGAACTTAAAAACTTAGGAGGAGTGTTTTCCTTTTATTGAATTTGCATATAACCTTAGCATTCATTCTTCTACTTCTTATTCACCATTTCAAATTATTTATGGTTTTCAGCCACTAACTCCATTAGATCTGTTACCATTACCTGTTGATGAGCATGCAGGGTTAGATGGCAAAAAAAAGCTGATTTGGTGAAACACATACATGAGAAAGCAAGAGAGCACATACAGAGAAAGAATGAGCAATATGTTTCTCATGCCAATAAGGGAAGAAAACGTGTGGTATTTCAGCATGGTGATTAGGTTTGGGTACACATGCGCAAGGAGCGATTTTCCGAACAACGTAAATCCAAGTTACAACCAATAGGAGATAGTCCATTTCAAGTCTTGGAGCGGATCAACGATAATGCGTACAAACTGGAGTTACAAGGTGAGTATAATGTGTCTGCTACATTTAATGTTTCTGACTTAACTCTTTTTGATGCATGTACATATTCGAGGTCGAATCCTTTTCAAGAGGTAGGGAATGACACGAATCTAGCCACTCAAGGAACATTAGATGTCACGGCCAGTAACATGGTAGAGCCTTTGCAAGTTCCAACAGGGCCAATCACATGCCAGACAGCTAAGAAGATCAGAGACGCAATGGCGGGACTAGCACAGAGTGCCATGGCCGAGTGTGACAGACAACCCCAGGGCATATTGGAGTCACATGATGGCTTCAATGGAGTGGGTCCACAGCTGTTTAACGTGGCCCAAGTCATTCTAGAAGACTCGCAATAGCCGACGCGCAATAGCCGATTTTGAAGATAGGAGCATTTTGAAGAATTTTGCCATTTTATGCCTTATATGTAATTCGGCCAAATGGGCTTGTATTTTGACCTTTTGCTCGACATGTTGACTCTAGTTAGGCTATTTGTAACTTAGTTAACTAGATCATTTGGGTCAAATTGGATTAGAACTAAGTTAGTTAGTTAAAGGACCTATTAGGCATTCTTTAGAAAAGATGCCCATTTTGTTGACTTTTTGTTTTTGATTTTTTTGCCACTTGCATAAAGATCTTGGAGAGGATATTTGTAATATTTAGTAAATAACTACTTAGGGCTTTAGCTTTATGTAGCCATTGGGTAGTTTTAGGACCTTTTGGTCTTTTTACCTTTTGAATGACATTTTAGTAAATATGTTTATCCTATATATTGTAAACTTGTCTTCTTCAATAGAAAACTTGCATATTTCGAATTTCTTCAAAGAAAAATGGCTATGGCCGAATTTCAAGCTTAATGGAGGGATTCCCCTTTGTTTCAGCTTTGACTTATGGCGTCTCCGTGCTAGCAAAACACTATAAGGAATCATCTTAAGGGTTCTCAAAAACAAGTTCTTTGTGGGTCTTCTTTGTGGCCTTGGAAGGATTTTGTTCCTACAAAATCGAATTCGCGGTGCTTGGATTCTATCCGTTGCGAGGGGTTTGCTTGGCCTTAAACATCCAAGTGAGTTCCGCATCAACCCATTTCTTGTAGTGTATGAATTTTCAAGTAAGTTAATTAGAGGAATATGCTTTCTCGAATTAATTCACGTATCTTTTTCCAATGTGAACATGTATTCAAACTAAAATTCAATGAAAAATTTATAATAATTGTGGCTTTTTTCTAAAAAAACAAATTAACTTGTATGTATGTCATATGTGTGTGTAGATATACTTTTCACATTCTATACTACTACAATTAATTAATCAATTAGGAAAATTTTATTATTATTTACATAAATATTAATAATAATTTTGTGATACACTTAAATATATATACATAAATTTTTTTATACGCATTTCATTTGGGATGAAACCCTAGACAATCTTCTAAATTGATTAAAAATCTTGTGACCTAAGGATTGATGTGAATATAATAAATATAACATCCTAGATACCAAAAGATAATGTGATTTTATTTTTATATTCGCATTCCCACAGAGGATGGAGACGTCTTACCCTATAAAGAACTGTTGGTTATCCAAATTATAACCAAATAAATACGTTGGTTGAATTAAAAATATCAGATACATGAAGCATGCACACCAAAATAACTTTTCTTATATATAAATTAATATAACCCGAAAATAAAACTAACACGTAATCCAATTATTTTCCTATAACTACTTGAATCTAGATTCCATCTTCTTTATAATTTGTGATTGATTAATTATTAAATATAAATTTATATATAATTAAATCTTAACATCCAATTTCATGCCTAATACACCTTACCCAAAAAAAAAAAAAAATTTCAAACCCACCCACCCGTCACCCACCAAAAGCTTAATAAAACACAAATTAATAAACCAATCAAATTGTGACCAGGGTACGTAATTCATTTTCCTTTCCTCATATCATCTTTTAAAATTAAAAAGAAAAAATCTATTGAAATTTCTAAAGTGCTCTCTTCAATATCTGATTTTCATATATGCTTTTGCTTTCTGTCTAATTTGTTTGTGACTGTAAACTCTGTGCATGGTACAGAAAATTTTGTGTCTCAGATCCCAATATATAGATACACTGATCCTCTATCTTACACCATTAATTTTGTGTCTCTCTTTATCTTCATCATCGAAGCTCAAGCCCTTTGTTTCTTTCTTTCTTTGTGGTCCTAAATTTAATTTCTTTAGCATTCTTATTAATTTGCAACCCATTTTGTTGAATATGCAAGAACCGAGCTTAGGCTTAATGGGCGACGGTGGTGACGTGTCCGGTCAAGTGATGAAAGCAGAAATAGCAAGTCACCCTTTATGTGAAGAATTGTTGGCAGCACATGTATGTTGTCTCCGTGTTGGTACACCGATTGATCAGTTGCCTGTTATTGATGCACAGTTAGCTGATCAGTCGCATCATGTTCTTAGGGCTTATGCTTCTTCTCAACAAACTAACAATCACTATTCTCTCTCTCCCCATGAAACCCAACAGCTTGACAACTTCTTGGTATGTTGTCTTTAATTTCTTTTTTTTCCTTCTTTTTTTTTGAGTCTTCAGGAATTTTTACTGTCAAAACCATCCATTTCGGATTTATGCGGAGCAGATAGCCAATTAGATTGTTAATTTCTATTTAATTAACGATCTATTTCTTTTTTTTCTTTTTTATTTGATGGGGTTTGTTGGATTTTTGACATGGGGATTGCTTGTTTGTTTAACATATATACATACATTATAGGGACAATATTTGATGGTATTATGTAGTTTCAAAGAACAGCTTCAGCAACATGTGAGAGTCCATGCCGTTGAGGCTGTCATGGCCTGCCGTGAAATTGAAAATACTTTGCAAGCTCTCACTGGTTTGTCTCTTAACCTCTTTTAATGATATCATATCATTGGTGTTATTGTTTGATCACTTTTTGGATATTGTTTTAAGTTTTGACACGTTTGGCAGGCAAAAATATAAGAATTGCTACTTTGTTTTCTTGTAATTTTGTGTATTTTTGTACTCAGACTCGGATGCTGAAAGTAGTTTTTACAAATAAAATCTTAATAATATGTGTGTGTGCATATATATATATTATTGTGGTCTATTTGTCCCATATAAATTAAGTATGAGATTAACAGGTAATTAATTTATTAATCCTTGAAAACTCTCTTTTTATAAGTTGATTTTAAGGATGCGTGAATTCTACCCATAGATTACTCAAATCTTATTTGCTTAATAAGAAAATATATACATGATGCATGATCTTTGTAATTTAGTGTCTTCGCTTTCTTGTCCTTATAATTATAATTGATTTAGGTTTTGGAGGGTTGAAAGGGATTGTGTTTTAACCAATATATCCGTTGTGATTCACTGATCATTCTAGAGTTTATTTGAGGAAAAACAGAAATCGTTTCTATTACTCTCAAGAATATAAATACAAAAGTGTTAAACTTTACAATTGCAAAAACCTCACTGCCACTCTATACAACACACCCTTTTGGGATGATTTTACAAGTGATTTCAAGCTCCATTTTATAGGGCAAAAACGTGTGCTACAGTGCACACGTTTTTGCCAACTCAATGACAATTTGCCATGCCAACTTGACAGTAGATGGAGTCCATGCATGGGAAGCTTCTGCTTGCTGGCACCGAAAGTATGTTGGATGTTTCTGCATACTGGATTCATTACAATTCTCCCCCTCCAGCTGCATTTGAAACAATCATTATCTGACAGCTATCATGGCTATGTCTCTGCACAACTCTAGCTTGTCTCGAGTAACCATTTTCGTTAACATATCGGCTGGATTCTCATCTGTATGGATCTTCACTAGTCTCAGCAGTTGTTGATTCATCACCTCGCGTATCCAATGATAGCGAATATCGATGTGCTTCATCCGGGAGTGATACATTGAGTTCTTGCTCAAGTCCAGAGCACTCTGACTGTCACAATGTATCTTGTATTTTGTCTGCTTGATCCCTAGCTCTTGGAGAAAACGCTTTAACAACAACATTTCTTTTCATGTCTTAACTATAGCGATGTACTCAGCTTCTGTTGTGGATAATACAATACACCTATGCAATCTTGACTGCCATGACACAGCTCCCCCTGCAAAGGTGTAGATGAAACCTAATGTAGATTTCCTCTCATCAAGATCTCTTACCATATCTGAATCTGTATAGCCTTCCAAGATTGGATCAGCTCCCCCGAAGCACAGATGAAACTTCGATGTACCCTTGAGGTACCTGATAATCCATTTGACTGCCTCTCAGTGTTGCTTTCCAGGGTTAGAGAGAAAATGACTCACTACACCCACTGCGTGTGCAATATCTGGCCTGGTACATACCATTGCATACATTAGGCTTCCAACAGCTGAAGAATATGGTATTGATGACATCTCATCTATCTATTTCTTGGATGAGGGACGCGAACTCTTGCTCAGTTTGAAATGGTACGCTAGCAGAACTCTGACTGGTTTGGCTTTCCGTATATCAAACCTCCTATGATTATCAGTTCAATATAACTTTCCTGTGAAAGCCACAACTTCTTATTCTGTCTGTCACGAACAACTTCATTCCCAAAATCTGTTGAGCTGGTCCTTAAGTCTTTCATGTCGAAAGACTTAGAGAGTTTCTTCTTCAGTTGGCTGATCTTCGCTGCTTCTTGTCCAACAATCAACATGTCATCTACGTATAGTAAAAGAGCAACAAAATTTCCATTTGGAAACCTCTGGATGTATACACACTGATCTGCTCCAGTTCTTTTGTATCCTTGACCCACCATGAATGAGTCAAACTTCTTGTATCACTATCTTGGTGCTTGTTTAAGCCCGTATAAGCTCTTTTTCAGCTTGCAAACAAGGTTTTCTTTTCCCGAAACCTTGAATCCTTCTGGCTGTTCCATGTAGATTTATTCATTTAGATCACCATGAAGAAATGTTGTTTTGACATACATCTATTCAAGCTCCAAGTTCAATCTGGCTACCAATCCTAAGATGACTCGGATTGAAGCCATTTTTACCACTGGTGAAAAGATCTTATCAAAGTCAATTCATTTTTCTGTCGGAATCTTTTGACTACTAGCCGAGAGCTTTTATGTTTCACCACTTTTCCGCTACCATCTTTCTTGAGCTTGAACACTCATTTGTTCTTCAGTGTCTTCATTCCATGTGGGAGCTTGAATATCTCATAGGTGTTGTTTTTCTACAGAGATTTCATTTCATCATGCATTGCGTGCAGCCATTTGTCTTTGTCTTTATGAGATACAGCTTCGTTGAAGGTTTCTGGCTCCCCCTCGTTAGTAAGCAGAATGTACTCTGATCCTGAGTATTTGGATGATGGAATCCGGCCTCGCTCAGATCTTCGTACTGGAGGTTCACTGGTTTCTAGAGGTCTGTCGTCATCCAGATATGTGGATGATCATGTAGCCTCTGATGGAGCAGGTTGCAGCTCCCCCTGCTCAACACCACCTTCCTCCTCCAGTTCTGCTTCAGTATTGTCTGCACCCCATCATCATCTGTGGGCACTCGTGTTGGTGCTGGGGTTATGTCTGGATTTACATCAGCTTTGTTGGCACTGGATTTAGAAGACATCTTGGGTTTCAATGTCTTCTATTGTTTGGTCTTCAAGAAACACTACATCACTGCTTCTGATGGACTTCTTTTACTTCGGGTCCCATAGCCTGTATCCAAAATCCCTCGTCTCCATAGCCTATGAAGATGCATGGAGTAGTCCTTGCATCGAGCTTCTTCCTGAGCTCATTGGATACGTGTGTGCAAAGGCTAAATGTCTGAATATTCTGAGGTGAGAATATGATGGATTCTTACCAGGGACCACACTTTCTCCGGAATCTCAAAGTTCAACGTACAGATGGTGATCTGTTGATCAGGTAGCAGGCAGCACGAAAAGCTTCTTCCCAGAATGGCTTTGGCAGCTTAGCCATGCTGATCATGCTTCTGACTTTCTCCATAATGGTGGTTCCTCTTTTCAGGACACCATTGTGTTGTGGGTGCGTGGAACAGTCCTTTTGTGTCGAATACCGTGACTTATATAGTAGGCATCGAACTCTCTGGAAGTGTATTCGCCTCCATTGTCTGTGCGAAGGCACTTAAGTTTCTTCTCTGTTTCACGCTCGACCATGGCATGGAACAGTTTAAAGTAGTCAAGGACCTAATCCTTTGATTTCAGAAAATACACCCATACTTTCCGAGAAGCATCGTCAATAAAAGTCAGAAAATATTTATTACCGCCTAGTGAATTTACATCAAATGGACCATAAACATCAGAGTACACCAGACTGAGTAACTCTGCTTTTCTTGTAGAAGTGAAATTGAAAGAGACTCTATGTTGCTTACAGAATAGACAGTGATTGCAAGGATCCAGGACAACATTTTTGGAAACAAAGATTGGATCCTTCTTTGTCAAGGTAGACAACCACTTTCACTCATGTGACCAAGTCTCTGGTGCCACAGATTCTGAGAAGCCTCCGGTTCAGCTACATTGAGACTTTCTGCACATATCTTCACATAAGTCTTGTATAGAGTTCCACAAATATGTCATCGGGCGATGACCATGACACATTTGATCATTCTCTAAGTTCCATTGCTGAATTGGCTAGCATAACCCTGTTTGACAAGGGCTACCCCCGAGAGTAAGTTGAGCCAAAGTTCTGGAACATGTCTTACCTCCTTCAGGGTTATTGTATTCCCTGCATTTGTCCGCAACTATATTTCATCAATTCTCTCTATCTGAGAAGAACTGGTATTCCTCATATTCACTACTCCAAAGTCTCATTCTTTGTATGTTGTGAAGAAATCTCTATGAGGAGTGACATGGTAGGATGCTGTAGTATCCACCACCCACTCGACATCCTGAGTTGCGGTGTGAAGGCATGCTTCTTCCTGGCCGAAGCATATAACTATATCACATGTAACTACTAGTGTCTCTACATCATTCTTCTTCGAATGGTTATTGCCTTGTCTTGCTCTCGTTGCAGTTTTCGGAAATTCTTCTTTAAGTGGCCTTCTATGCCACAGTGGAAGCACTTGTATGTCTTTCTCCCATCCTTGGATTTGCCTTTGCTTTTGCCTCTGCCTCTCCATTTTCCTTGATTTTTCTCC
>SKCR01053824.1:0-29952 GCA_019454045.1 Zanthoxylum bungeanum | reverse complement strand
AACAAATTCACTAATTGGGGGAGGTTTGTTCGAGCGGTTGAATTTCCATAACACCCTTGGAACGAAAAGCAGCCATCAACATTACTGGATGATGAAATTTTCTAGAAGCCGAGGTCCAGGGTAGCATAGCTTAAAGAGGGTGACCGAAACATAAAATTATTTCACTCTAAACCTTCATAGAGGAAATGATTCAATGAGATTTGGGGCAATTGTAAATACTTAAGGTAGATGGCTTGCGAACGAAGAAAAGATTGAAAATGTGGCTTGATTATTTTACTGGGATTTTTACTTCCATCCTCTATCGGATTAGTGTGTTGAAAATGCTCTGGGTGGCTTATCAAAGAAGATTACGCATGAGATGAACATATACCTTGATGAAACATTTGAACTAGAAGATATCTTATAGGCGTTAAGGCATATGGCCACCACTAAGGCACTAGGTCTTGACGATTTTTCAATTGCCTCCTACCACTAACATTGGCATCATATAGACCACTAGGTAACCCAAACATGCCTTGCGGTTCTTAACCATCAACATGATCTCTCCTATTTAAATCATAGATATATTGCCCTCATCTCTAAAATGCCTAATCTTAAAGCTATTACTGATTTCAGACCCATTAGTGTATGTAATGTTAGCTACAAACCTATCGCTAAACCTATCGCTAAATGACTCAATGAGTGTTTAGATAGATTTATCTCTACGAATCAGAGTGCTTTTGTACCAAAGAGCCTTGTTTCAGATAACATTGTGGTGGGCTATGAATGTATGCACAAGGCCAGGAATAGGAAAAAATGGAAGCGAGGATTAGTGGCCTTGAAACTTGACAATAGTAAAGCCTATGATAGAGTTGAATGGGCTTTTATGGAAAAGGTTATGGATCGGTTGGGGTTTCCCCTCATGGAGAAAATTGATTATGAACTGTAGAACAACTCCTATTTATTCAATTCTCATTAATAGCCAAGCTAAAGGTTGGATTAAGCCTCAGAGGTGTTTTAAGTCATGGATGACCTTTATCCCCCTATTTAATTCTCATGTGTGCTAAAGATTTTTCAGGATTACTTATTAGAGCCGAAAGGGCACAGAACATCTCAGGGCTCAAATTTGATAGAAGATATCCCTAACACAATTGCTTTTTACGGATGATAGTTTAGTTCTTGCACATGCTACTATCAAAGAATGTAAGGCTCTGAATGTGATATGTGATTGGTATAAAGCAGTATCTGGCCTAGTCTTTAATTTCAACAAATCTTTTGTCATTTTTAATCCTAACACTGGCAAAGAAAAGTATGATACCATTAAGGGTATCTTTAATCTGAGTCTTAGATCAGCTCATGAAAAGTACCTAGGCCTCCCATCCTGTAACATCCCACCTAAGCCAGGATGCTACCGGCATGAGACAGGCTAATCCTGCCTCCATAAGCCTCTGACTCTGCCAAAATTTCAGCATGACCTTTGCTAAAATTGAGCAACTTGGATCAAAGTCCAGCACCACAAACAACCTATAGGGCCCAACACAAGACACAACACTAAAATAATACTCGCAAGACTTAATTCAACTGGGCTCCATGCCCGAAAATACGTATAAACATAAACTTTTATAATTAACTTATACAATTCAACTTCTTATACAACTACAATTATACACCTTGACTCTGAAACTCCCAAGACTTGGTGACTGGCTGACTGTAATGCTACTATCCGGCTCCTCAAGCTCTGGTATCTTTGGTCGACCGATCAGGTCACCAACCTGCAAAACTCAAACAGTGTTGGGATGTGAGTCGTAATGACTCAGTAAGTAACTATGCTCATTCCATGAGCGTCAAACACATACAAGGTCTGAATCTTGTTTCTGTATTAACCTGGCTATCTAAGTGTTCATGGAATTATGTATTAGATCAAAACTATATAATTATTCCCTATCCACTTCACAGACATATTACTTTGTCATTAAATCCTTTTATCTGGTCACACACATTCTTTAACTTTTGTTTGTCATTTACATTAACAAACATCCATATTAAATACATCGAGTTCTATATCACTAACTAACAAATTCAGATTCATCACGCTTCTGTTGTGCTACTTAATATCTTAGTACTTACCTGTTAACTCTTTGCTAATCTAGTTTGGTTATTTACCATATTTATCATTCTTTTATTTCATTGAAATATCATCAAATCGGATTTATATAATATTCTTTCTATTAAACATTCGTCTTTAACTGTCTATATTCTATATATTAATTCTGTCATTAATATATTTCACACGCAGGTAAATAAATTCACTTACATAACAAATGATCACAATATCATAAACATTTGCAAACTAATGTACCTTACATCTGTAATTTCATATATTCATATTCGAACTTATTAAGCTTAAATGCTATAAATATATGCATTTGCAAATTTCTATTTTCAACTCAATAACACCTTACATGTATATGTAATCATAAAATACACACAGACATCAATCATAATCACATAGATGTAATCGTGATACAAAATACAATACATACAATATCAATCATATATCCATATAGATGTAATCACGCTATCATGCTTCAATGTTAACTATATGCATTTTGTATATTAACCAGAATGTATGACTTATATGCTTAACCTATAAGCTATACTGATCTTTAATTATGCCATATCTTTGGAAAATACTTATTGAAAAACCTTTTCTGAAAAACTGCTTTCTAAAAACTCTTAATGAAACTCTATTTGAAAATCTCTTAATAAAACTTATCTTTCTAAAATCATGCTTTGAATCTCTGCTTTCTGGAAACTATTTCTAAAATCTTGTTTCTGAAAACTGTTTACTGAGAATCTGAAAACTAAAAACTCTTTCTTGTACTTCTCTCTAAAATCACTTTCTAAACTCTTTTTCTGAAAACTGAAATCTGGAATTCTTTTTCTGAAAACCAAAATCTGAAAATCAATATACGGTCATCTTGTACCAAAGTATCCATCTGGTGTTCAGGGGCGTTATGTATCGCCGTTCCCCCATGCCACCAAATCTCCGCCCGTAGGCGCATCTCCGCCCGTAGGGGCATCTCCGCCCAGGAACGTACCATCTGAGCGCTTAGGATCTAGGGGCGTTATGTATCGCCGTCCCCCTAGTCTCGCTCGAGGATCTGAGAGCGTCCCCTCAGTCCTCCACATGTGCACATGTATTTAAATCCGTCAATTCCAACAATGTACAACTGGGATGGGTCAAATCCCAAATCCCGAGTCCATATGATATTCGTCAATTCCATCTGTGTCTCAAGTTATGTATTAGGGTGAGTTTTTCCCTAATGTCCCGAAAATATAAAACCATAATATGTACCTCAAAACTGTAAAATATTTTCTGAAATACGATACTTTCAAAAGCATTTGAAACTTTTCTTCAAAACACTTTAAATCTCGAAAAATAATCATTTTTAATTTCAACTTAATTTCTGAATGTAATAACACACAAATGCATATGCATTTCTTATTTTATCATACATGTACATGCATTTATGCTACATAAATATCTGAGCAAACATTTTTCATACCAACTAACCAATTTCATAGCTATGCTTACACTCATTCTTATATCCATATACAGCTTTAATAGCTTACACTTGTTATTTCCTATGTATAGAAGTAGAATCAATTTTAAGTATTTTATCAGGAACTAAATTTATATTTCACCCTTTTCAGTACCTTCCTTATACAAAGTTCCATCCAGGCTTATGCCTGTGTATTTACTCATCTTTGCATACTTCAAAAGTATCAGAATCTATATCCATGCTTATTCACACACATTATGATTATACATACATGCTGTTAAATTACATTAATGCACACTAACACACTAATTTCATTTCCCAAATTCAATCTATACACACACACACATATATAAATATATCCATGCTCATAGTGATTTAATATATAAGTTCAATTCTAAATTTCCACTTCTTCTACGAATTTAAATTTCTAAACACAACATCAAGAATAGAAACCCATAGCTTCAACTATATTACATACACACCTTTACGCATCCACCCCATTATCCAATCACAATCATACTACAATATTTATTTATGCATGAAACCTTACCCATCCTTAAACTAGATCTGCTGCCATTACCACTACCAATACTGCTGTTTCAAGTATTACCTTCTGTCAAATACATATATATAAGTATATACAATTGACGGCTGATTTTGGTCTCAGGGCAATATAGGAATATTACTCCCGAGACAATCTTCCCTCAATAGTGAATTTGTTTGGTTATGGGGGAAACTTAGCAAAAGATAGATAAATACACCAATCAACAAGGAGATTTAACATGGTTCGGCGGATCAGATCCAGCCTACGTCCACGGGCACAGAACGAACTATCTTTTTTATTACTGAGATATGCTTCTCTAATATCTTTTGTGTTTACAAGTCTGGTGATGATGATCTTGATTTTCATATTCATGCCCCTTACTTACACTTTCCCCTTCTATTTATAATAGTGAAGAAATCAGATTCCTTTTCCCATAAGGATTCCTAGTTGAAAACTACCTTCACTTCCCATATCCTATTAGGATACTGACTCATCAACCTTTCCCGATGAAAGTAGGATAACTTATCTCCTTATTCCATAATAATAGGATAACTTATCTCTTTTATCCCATAAGACTAGGATAACTTATCTCCTTACCCCATAAGAATAGGATAACTTATCATCTGGAGCATATCTCGCTATCTGGTCGGTCTTTATGAGGTCGGTCACAATGGTCCTCTGAACTGAGAATACTGATATCGATCTGACAATACTTGTCGACCGGAGCTTTAGTGGTCGGTCACTGATCACCAAGTGCTCGGCCTCTTACCGTTGGCGTATGCAACATCGAATGGTTGGGTCGGCATTAGTGGCCTCGATCAAGAAAGGAGTTACCCTTTTACCCCTGCCGTACTGCTTAAATATCATAGTGCTTAAAAATCACCATCAACATCTATCCACTAGTTCTCGGTAACAACGAGTTTGCGAGTTGATGTCGGGAACTATAAAAAAAGATGGTGTGCTGATGAATCCGTCGGTGGTCACTCCAGGAACCGCAGAGAAAAATGTCTTGGCTGCAAATCTGGTCCTTCCTGCCACCTTCATGTGCTCAGTCAACGAGGATCCCGATATCTACCCGTGGAAAAAATGCTTTGCCCTTAGGCTGATGACGATCGACTCGGTGGGACGTAACTCGACCCCGAGCTGAGAAGAACATTTGGCTCTGGGGGAATGTCCCCTCCACAGACCAATAGAGGGCCGACCATGGGGGAGATGCTCCGATCCCATGCCGATGATAAGTCTCTCGGTGGGACGTATCCCGACCCCGAGCTGAAGAAAGACTTGGCTCTGGGGGAATGTTACATCCTCAGTCCAAAGAAGCCGACTCGGTGGGACGTAAGCCGACCCCGATCTGAAAGAAAGACTTGGCTCTGGGGGAATGTTACATCCCCAGTCCAAAGAAGTCGACTCAGTGGGACGTAACCCGACCCCGAGCTGAAAGAAAGACTTGGCTCTAGGGGAATGTTACATCCCTAGTCCAAAGAAGCCGACTCGGTGGGACGTAACCCGACCCTGAGCTAAAAGAAAGACTTGGCTCTGGGGGAATGTTACATCCCCAGTCCAAAGAAGCCGACTCGGTGGGACGTAACCCGATCCCGAGCTGAAAGAAAGACTTGGCTCTTAGGGAATGTTACATCCCCAGTCCAAAGAAGCCGACTCGGTGGGACGTAACCCGACCCCGAGCTAAAACAAAGACTTGGCTCTGGGGGAATGTTACATCCCCAGTCCAAAGAAGCTGACTCGGTGGGATGTAACCCGACCCCGAGCTGAATAAACCATGAGGCCTCGGCGGAACGGAATCTAGCCCCGAGCCGAATAACCAAGCGACCTTGGCGGAACGAAATATATCCCGAGTCGAAACAAATATCGATCTCGGTGGTACAAGAGCAGACCCGAGCCAGAAAGAAACATCGGTCTCGGCGGTACAAGAGCAGACCCGAGCCGAAAAGAGACATCGGTCTCGGCGGTACAAGAGTAGACCCGAGCCGGAAAGAAACATCGGTCTCGGCGGTACAAGAGCAGACCCGAGCAGGAAAGAAACATCGGTCTCGGCGGTACAAGAGCATACCCAAGCCGGAAAAAGAAATATGGCCTCGGCGGAACGAATCCAGCCTCGAGCCGATTAATCCTTGGGACTTATTCAGAAAGGAAGTAAATCAACCTTTGAAGCCCTTATTGGATTTGGCATGGGCGTCCCCTTGCCAGACCTAATGAAAACAAAAAGAAATCTTTCAGAGTAAAATAAAATAAAAAAAAATGGGGGTGACTTAACACTTATCCCTAAACAGCAGCACGGATACCTCAAAACAGCGTGCTGTCCGAGGCCTCCAAAACACAATTTTGAATCTTTCAGTTCAAAGTCCCGGTGAACCAGGATTTGGATCAAAGAGCGTTTAGAATGGTAAGGGCACATCCTCTATACTCCAGCTCACCGTGGAGCCTGTGTATTGTTCGAGGGCTCCTCCTTACAATGCTGGAGCAAGCATACGCTACAAGGGCACAATCCCTCCCCGTGCTATACTTCTCACGGATCCGAATGATCAAATTGGTAAGGATCAAAGAGTGTCCGAAACATTAAGGGCATATTCCTCATTATGCTCGGTAACACTGGAGCAAGCAAACGCCACAGGGGTATCATCCATCCCCGTGTTATGCTTCTCACTGATCCAAATGATCAAATAGGTAAGGATCAAAGAGTGTCTGAAACATTAAGGGCATATTCCTCCTTATGCTCGGTAACACTGGAGCAAACAAACGCTACGAGGGTATCATCCCTCCCCGTGATGTGCTTCTCACGGATACAAATGATCAAATAGGTAAGGATCAAAGAGTGTCCGAAACATTAAGGGCATATTCCTCCTTATGTTCGGTAACACTGGAGCAAGCGAACGCTACGGGGTATCATCCCTCCCCGTGCTATGCTTCTCACGGATCCAAATGATCAAATAGGTAAGGATCAAAGAGTGTCCGAAACATTAAGGGCATATTCCTCCTTATGCTCGGTAACACTGGAGCAAGCAAACACTACAGGGGTATCATCTATCCCCGTGCTATGCTTCTCACGGATCCTGAATAACCGAATAAGTAGGGATCAAAGAGTGTCCGAAACATTAAGGGCATGTTCCTTCTTTATGCTCGGTAACACTGGAGCAAGCAAACGCCACGAGGGCATGATCCATCCTCGTGCTATGCTTCTCACGGATCCGAATGATCAAAGAGTGTCCGAAACATTAAGGGCATATTCCTCCATATGTTCGGTAATACTGGAGCAAGTAACGCTACGAGGGCATAATCCATCCTCGTACTATGCTTCTCACGGATCCGAATGATCAAAGAAATAGGTAGGAATACAATCTCTGTAGTCGAAATTCCCAAATCGGCTAGGCCAGCCACCTTCCGGGGGCATTCCTTCCCCGCGATTACCAACCCGAGACATCCCTCATAAATGCAAGCCATAGGGTAGTTACGCTCCAGCTTTAGGAGTTCGATACTACTATAAAGAGTTCACGTACTCCCTAATGTATTTCATCCTTTCGTATCGAGTACATTTCTATTGGGTTTAGCTGAAAGCACATTGTTGATGCTGCTCAAAGTTTGCTTGTTCTTGATAACCATATTCTTATAGTTGACAACAAACCGATCAAGCTCCCAAAGAGTCTCGGTATCAAGTCCCTTGATATCAAGCTCAATCTCATCTTCATCCTGCCTTAGATTACCATTCCTCTTCTTCAATATAAAAATCACTTGCTCCATCTTCTCAAGTGGCAAGTTCTGCAACCCAATCCCCAACTTGTGCTTCTCTTCCATTCTCATCTCTCTCTTCTTTGGATCCTTCGCCTTCGGCTTAGGCTGCTTCAGTGGGTTCGCCGCGGTGTAACCTTCACTGGTGAGGGCGTTCTCACCGGCATCTAAGGAGCCACTGCTTGTAGATTCGGCTTAGTTTTAGATTTCGTCGAAGGTTGCTGCTTTACGTTCTTCTCTCTCACTTCATGAGAATTCCATGAATTTTCTGGTAAATCTTCATCAAAAACTCGTTTTTGAACATCTTCTTGCACCAATTAATTGGCCGAAACAACTCCTCAAATCTTTGCTAGAAACTGCTCCGCTATAACATGAACCCCGTAGATTTTGGGATTGTAAGTCATAGCATTATTGAAAATCAATCTAACATCAGTTGCAAAACTCGCCGGCGACGTACAGATTCTTGGCCAATTTCGACTTAATGGCGCCAAGATCCATCGGGTTTTTTTTATTATATCGTAATAATCATGCAAGTCCATGCCCACAACTCTTCATCAACTTTCCATTATCTTGTTGATTCAATTTCTTCAACTCGTTCGATAAAAAAGGCCGCTTGTTGCCGGAAATTGATGACTGTGACGATTTGATTCGGTTCTTTAGCTGCCGAATCTGTTCCAGCTCTGAAATTAGTCCATTCTTGAGCTCAAAAAGCTCTTTTTTTGAATACGAAGTGACGTTGAAGCTCACATTATTACCCACGAGAAGGCGATCGTTCTTGGGCCTTCGTTTGATAGACGAGACATCGTCTGAGGCGGCTGATTGGGTGACAGTCGTCGACTCATCGTCAATTTGAAAGCCGTTGTTGATTTCTAGGTGACAATTTCTCTTTTTACTAGGGTTAGGGTTTGGCGCGTTTCCCATGAATTTAGTTTGCTTCGGCCAGTTGCCTTCGCCTCGATTGGTTAACACCCTTGAATAGAATCATCTGCGCGTGTTGTTCACGATCTGAGTGATTGATCGTAAACCTCGGCAGCGTCGATGCCTCAGTTTGTCCATCATGGATTTTAACAGGGCTTGATTTTCCTCCATATCTTTCCTCATATTTTCCTCTATTTTCTCTATCAATTCTGCTGTTGAACTCCATGTCGACCGGTGATTTCCACCTTCTGCCATCGTCTTACTACGCGAACCGTTTTTTGTTGACCTCCCCACAGACGGCGCCAACTGTTGACGGCTGATTTTGGTCTCAGGGCAATATGGGAATATTATTCCCGAGACAATCCTCCCTCAATAGTGAATTTGTTTGGTTATGACACCAATCAACAAGAAGATTTAATGTGGTTCGGCGGATTAGATCCAACTTACGTCCATGGGCACAGAACGAACGATCTTTTTATTACTGAGATATGCTTCTCTAATATCTTTTGTGTTTACAAGTCTGGTGATGATGATCTTGATTTTCATATTCATGCCTCTTACTTACACTTTCCCCTTTTATTTATAATAATGAAGAAATCAAATTCCTTTTCCCATAAGGATTCCTAGTTGAAAACTATCTTCACTTCCCAAATCCTATTAGGATACTGACTCATCAACCTTTCCCTATGAAAGTAGGATATCTTATCTCCTAATCCCATAATAATTGGATAACTTATCTCTTTTATCCCATAAGACTATGATAACTTATCTCATTACCCCATAAGAATAGGATAACTTATCATCTGGAGCATATCTCGCTATCTGGTCGGTCTTTATGAGGTCGGTCACAATGGTCCTCTGAACTGAGAATGCTGCCATCGATCTGACAATACATGTCCACCCGAGCTTAAGTGGTTTGTCACTGATCACCAAGTGCTCGGCCCCTTACCGTTGGCGTATGCAACATCGAATGGTTGGGTCGGCATTAGTGTCCTCGATCAAGAAGGGAGTTATCCTTTTGCCCCTGCCGTACTGCTTAAATATCATAGTGCTTAAAAAACACCATCAACATATACGTTTGCAAAATTCCTTTTACCACAAAACAATATTTTTGATAACAGATCTATTTCGCAAGTACCTTTTTATCTTTACCATCCTAAGATTTTTCTCAAATATAGTCATTTTCCGAATTTAGATTTCATAAACCTTAATACTACCACTTCTACTGTTTCTATTGTCATTGCTCCTGCTCACACAGTCACACTATGTTCATTGTATTTCCCATTACTACCACAATCTCACATTAGATTTTTAGTAAGCATATAAATATATGTATAATAATTGCTTTGCTTATTTAAAGATCAATTAGTAATTTATTAATCTTGCATCCATTAAATCAGAAACCCCCAAATCCTAGGGTTTATTGCCTAAACTTTCCCACTATCTCTTCAATTTCAAGGCTGGGAATCAGTTTAATTTGCTACAATACAAATTTCTTCATCATTCTAAATTCAAAAGCAAATTTATTTATTCAAATCTAAAGGAACCCATAAACACCCAATTCAAAGAAATCATCACATAGAATACTTACAAATTTTATCCATAACTGAAATCAGGAATTCAATTGATGAATCCTTCTTCCTCCACATCTTTCGGTCTTCTTCCTTTCTATTTCTGCCCCTGCTTTCGGTTCTACTTCCTCTTCTCCCTTCTGTTTTTCTTTCTTCCTTCGGTCTATCACTGCTCTCGGTCATCCTCTATTCCTCTCTTTATTCTCGGTCTGTCCTACTCTCTTTCTCT
Source organism: Zanthoxylum bungeanum (assembly GCA_019454045.1). NCBI lineage: Eukaryota > Viridiplantae > Streptophyta > Magnoliopsida > Sapindales > Rutaceae > Zanthoxylum > Zanthoxylum bungeanum. The sequence continues at coordinate 19,404 of SKCR01053824.1, read as the reverse complement.
CTGGATTTCTTTCTTTATGTTTCTCGATTCTTCTCTCATCTTCCCTCTCGGTCTCTCTCTCTGTTTTGTTTTTGCTGTGTTTCTTGTGTGTGTGACACGTGTGGGTGTGTAGGTAATTCTAAAGTTTATTTATTACTTGTGTGGCTAATCTCAAATTAATCCCTCAATTTTTACTTGTTATTGTCTTTCAATTAATTTTCTTGAAAAAGTCCTCATTTAACAATAAAAATCGACCTTGCGTTCGAACTCGGCCTTATGCATGAAAAATATAATTTACGCTGACATGCTAAAATAATCCAGGTCGTTACATTCACCCCCATTATATAGGATTTGTCCTCGAATCCTGCTCTGGGCATACTTAAACAAAACAACAAGCAAAGACCGACATGGTCTAAACAAAACGTATACTTACTGAGATAGTCGAATAGCCAGAAATTGCAGTCACCGACACTCTATAACCTCTGCTCTTATACCATCATTGTAACATCCCGCCTAAGCCAGGATGCTACCAGCAGGAGACAAGCTAATCCTGCCTCCATAAGCCTCTGACTCTGCCGAAATTTCGGTATAGTCAGAGGCTTATGGAGGCAGGATTAGCCAGTCTCTTACCGGTAGCATCCTGGCTTAGGCTGGATGTTACACATCCATTGTGGGAAAAAATAAAAGAAGGGTATTTAGAACATTGGCAGAATAAGTTCATATCATACGAGGGAAGAATGTGCTAGTAGGAGCAGGCAATCTCGACATACACTATGAGGATTCTTAGAATCCCTTTCTAGTCTTTGCGAGGAGATTCAAATAAAACTGAATGACTATTGGTGGGACTCTATGTAGGAACTGATTTCCCTCTCGCAGCGGAAGCGACTTAGGCACCGGGATCGACGTTGAAAAATTTATGCCCTCTCCCTTATGAAAGCTGAATCTGACCGACCCTTTTGAACTTGTTTTGCTTCTTTTGATGAGTATTTTTCAGCCCACGAATAGCCCTGGGACAGTAGCTCAAATCTGGACTGCTTTTCATAAAATACGCGCACATAGCTCACCTAAAACATCTCATGTTTTGCGTGTACAAGGGCAGTATTTTAGGTCCAAATATTTCAACCAAAACAGCCCCACAATAACCACAAAACACCTCTTTGTATTTCCAAATTTTTTTGGACAAAATATAAAACAAATCGAGCCCAAAACGAGCAACAAGAGGCGGCAGTGAGCAGATTTTTCTGCTCACTGCATGCGTTTGTTGAAAAGAAAGAATTTTTTTTTAATTCGATATCTAATGAGTCTTTCGTGCTATGAATTGCAACCAGCAAAACTAGTGTGGGCTAGACACACAATCTCGATCTCTAAACTATTTAGAGAAAAGTTGTCACACAAATGTTTTTTTTTCTTGTTCTTTCTTTTCCTTTCAACTTTTGAGAGAAAACTTGGAACAAGGTGGTTAGGGTTTTCAAAATACGGTTTGGATAAAAAGAAAACAACTTTCCCTTTTATATTTAGGGTTTAATTTATTTTATTTAAAAAAAAAACCCTTCTCATTCCGAACATAAGTTTCGGCCAGCCCTAGGATTTAGGTAACCACCGAAAATGTTTTTATTCTCAATAATGTGTTTAAAATTTTTTTTTAACCAAAATAATATATATATTAAATTATCAAAATAATTAACTATTTACAATCTTTTTTAAATAAATTAAATGATTATCTCATAATTATTTATTTAATGAAAACTTTATATTAAATATAATAAAAAAATTACATGTGTGAAAAATATATTATTAATCTCATTAATAATATATATATATATATAAGTATAAAATTGGACTATCCAAATATATTTAATTTGCTACAGTATATCAAGCTACCACGGGGACCAAATGGACCTACAGTTTCGAGCTCCAATAATCCCAGAATATTAATTAAACTCTTTAATTAAATATTTCGAATTATTAACTTCAATTTATTCCACTAAAAACTCAAAGCTGCACTCTCGTTACCATAGATAAATAATATAAGACGAACTACGTCGGATTGGCCAATCCGTATATAATGGTCATATTATCTGTTATGACCAGGCTCTAATTATGAGATACTCGTGAAGGGCCAATCTGCATATAATGGTCATAATATCTGTTATACCCCTCTAATTATTTTTTCCCTAAAATACCATTGATTATATAATGAATGATTTATTCATAACAATTATGAATATTAATCTTCCTATTCGTAATAGAAAGACTTGAGTGGTCTAGTCATTTAAGTATTGAATCAACCCTTAAAGAAGATACTCTTAAACATCTCGCAAGAAGAAGTGAACTCAATGTCTATCTAAAACATCCTCAACTACACACCAAACAATATCCTCAAAGTACGTAGCTTTTGATCGAGATTGCTACATCAACCTCACCTTTGTAAATCAAAGGACATAGCCTGCCATGCAGTAGTTCGCAATACACTCATGATTCAGATCAATCCATATATGACCATCTAGTAGATTGAAATAAATTTCTTTATTGAATGAATATTATAAGAAATTCATTTCTATCTGGGTCCAGTCATATATGATTATATCATATAAGGTGCCACCATTCTCATGTCACCACATAGACGATCCCGTATCAAGGTCATTATACAATTATATAATGGACCGCAGCTATAGATAAACTAAAAATAAAGTATCTGTTTTTTTTGCTCTCTATATATTATTTTAGATTACTAACTTCAGACTTAAATCCTCTTGTGTATGACACTCATACACTAAGTCTGAAGGCACATTAGTAATCAAGGGTAAAAAAATATAATTTACATTATGAGATTTAAATCAAACTTTTGATAAATGAACAATGCATCTTTTATTTCATAATAAATAATTTTTTTTACATTACATGAAGCTCTAGGGCATATATCCCAACAATCTCCCACTTGCACTAGAGCAAATGGGACTTATCATGTAATCCTAGACCATATAGGTGATCTTCAAACACTTTAACAGACAAGATCTTTGTAAATAGATCAGCCAGATTCTCTGCTGATTTATCTTCATGATAGAAAAGTCTCATCTATGTATTATCTCCTTTATGAGATGATATTTTCACTATATATACTTTCTCTTTTGTGGCTTCTTGGTTCCTTGGAATTCGCCACTGTACTATTATTATCACAATAAAGTGTGGGTGGTTTATCTATATCTGGAACAATTTCCAGTTCTCCTAATAATTTTCGGAGCCAGACTGCTTCTTTAGCTACTTCGTAAGCTACTACATACTCAGCCTCATTAGTGGAGTCAATAATATAATATTTATTTATGCTCATCCATACAATAGCCCTACCACATAGGGTAAACCTGTAAGGGATATGCCTTATACCCAACTTATGGATGGGCTATATGTACATGTATTTGTAATATTTTTCATTAATTAATAAAATGGCAATCTTTTTATACGTGTCTTACATAAATTATATGAATCATCAAACACTGTAATAAAGCCCTTGGAGTAATAAAATGATGGCTTCCACGCCTTATGAGAATCATTACTCTCAAACATTCCTAGTCATAGTTTTGTGAATAATCTGGGCGTTCACAAAGCAGAGAGACTAGCATGATGATATGATCTGCCCTTAAGTGGGGTAGCCGATCTCATAGGCTACTAGCGGAGATCCGTCCGCTTGGTGTATCACATGGATGCATGAGTTGATCGTGTCCATCGAACTGACCGCCGAAAGTTTTCACATGGAGTGTTTATCCCATGTGTCTGTGAGAACTTTCATGTATCGATTGTATGACTAGTCCTTAGACTTGAGGTCTTTACAATCTTATGTATGGATCAAATAACTTTGACATTCTCCTTCCCCGGTTCAAAAGATCCGGTCATAAGGGTATGATTAGATCATTTGTTGAAACAGATGAAGTTTGTAAAGATACAAGAGAGAATCACCACTCTCTCCGATAATATTTTCTTATAAGAGTAGTATTCCAGTTCGCGGGTTGATATGTTTGATCAGTGCTTGATACTGTGGCCGCAGCGGAAGAATCATGTGAGATTCTTGGGTTAGCACGATTCATGTGAAGGAGTTTCTAGAGGTCCCAAGATCAAAACTCAAGCATGAATCATAAGCAAATACAACGATTTAAGTGCGGAATACTTACATCGAGCGGTTGAGAGACGAGGAGGCCACGAAGACGCCAAAAACTGCTCACTGCCTCACTGCAATGTGCGCCCACTGCTGCAGATTTGGCTTCTGTTTTGTGCCATTTTGATCAAGAAAAATGAGCTCCAAGCTTCATCAAAACGTTCCTTGCTCATGGGTATACTTCCCTTAACACCTTGGCATGATCCCGGAGTGTGCTAGCACTATTGTTTTGCCACAAAACACACTTGCTTCCCTGCATTTTGCTTCAAAACTCACGGTCAAACCAGTAAAGAAAAGAAGAAAAATGGCGTGAGAGAAGAGAGGAGAAGAATAGGAGAGAGTTGTTTTTTTAATTTACTTGTTCTCTCTTTGTTTCAAAAACGTGAGAGAGTAAATGAAAAGCAAAAATGAAATGATATCAAATACCAAAAATGAATTTTTTTAATCAAAAACCCTTCAAAAACCGTGAAAGGTTTTTCCCTCCAAAAGAAAATTCATCATTTGCCATCATTATCTCACATTGAGAATAGAGATAATGTATCATCCCTTAAAGGTGACTAGATACATCCATCATCTATTCGTATCATGTAATGAGATATCGCGATGTGATTTGCGGATTCCACCCGTTTCAAAATACGAATGTGTCCGCAAACACTTTCGGGCCCAAATTCGCTAATTCCGAATTAACGAATTTTCGTCGCGACGAGAATTAAATAATTTCGCCTAGCGATATTACTATTCACGTCGCTAACGATTAATTCTAATAAATTAATTCGTTTGCCCGAATTAAAATCCGATTTTAATTTCGCGTCGAAATCTAATTTCATTTAATAATATATCGAATATATTATTTTATCGATTAATTCCAAATTAATCGTTATCTCTCTCCTAATAAGGCATTTTATCCAAGATAAAGTTTCTCCGCAATTAATCCAAGATTAATTCTCTCTCTCTCATCATATTAATCCCAGATTAATAAGTGCGAGTCATACATCATCGGTGAATCTTTGGGAAGCGACCCATGAGATCCCCGGATATGTTGGCAGTAAATACGGTCGTCGGAGTATCCGAATCACGTACGTACCAAGTACTACGTTCTATCGATTTACGAGACAAGGTCGACTCCTAGCAAAGCACCAAGTCTTCCCAATTCTCCGGACATATTCTTATAAGAATATTTAAGATCTGTATCAAGCGTAGTATACAATTGTATTGTGCATATCGGCCCAGTATCGGATAGTCACGTGCTAGGCCTGGGGCTGGATAAGTGTCTGCCCCGTACGAAGCACATGTCGGATGTCTGGTAACTAGTCTCTATAATCGGATATACATGACCTTGTCATAATATCCCGATGGCCGCGCAGCACTTAAGAGCACTAATACCGTATCCTGCGTGACATCATCTCCAATATGACTGAAGTGATACTTCCGTCTTGAATCACACCCAATACTCTACGACTCTCTGAAAACCCAGAAGTGGTGTACTCAGAACCTTTAAAGTCCCCTACCACCAAAACCAAAGTTTATCGATTATCGTAAGTATTAGCGATGCAGTCTCAGGTTAAGACTATACACACCTACCTTGATTTCGACCTCCCATAGACACATAGTCATAATACCAATGGGATTCCGAGGGGTCTATCCAGAGCGAAGCTGTTCCCGTACCATCGGTGAAACACGACCTCCTATCGCACTTGCATAAGTATCCAACACTTATATATATGAGAACTATGCCGTTGTGCCCTCACAACGCACACAAGTGCAATACTAGCCTATTCCGCATTATCGATGTCCAGTCTCGATAATACTACGGCTAGGGATATTTAATGATTAATCCTTCGTGGACTGATACTGTCTCATATCATCTCAATCCAGGAACTAATCATATGGACCTCTCTTCATTTATATATATATATGGTGATCTAATCACAAATGATGAGAGTGCAATTTCCTTGTCACATAGTTAATTTGCTACAACAACACAATGATCTGTGCAAATAGTGACGCTATGGGTCATTTTGTCCAACAATCTCCCACTTGGCACATAGCCAGTCACTCAAGTGTCCCACACCTGAACTATGTACGTGTAGGCATTGCATTTTTGCATAACACCCGATGAGGAGTCTATATGGAGACAACTCCCTCTTAGTCATGAAAGCCGCGGGAAAAGAATGTTGGAAGGGTAAAGTTGGAAAATATAATTTTTGATGGATTTACCCGAGTTGTTTCGCTTCGGTTGCTTGTTATACCTCCGTTTCTAAGCTCACCTTAGGCCCAAAACTCCCATAGACCACATACCTAACCCAAACCAAGCCCAAATACCCAAGTCAACCCAAGTCAACCCAAGTCAAACCAAGTCAAACCAAACCTATGCCCATTGGACATGATTCACGCCCATTGCCCTCTATTTAGGTAATTGCACATTAATCACATGTTTAAATCTTGTTAAATCCTTACCTAAATAAAAGAAACCAAATAAAATCATTACCAAATCGAATCCAATCCCAAATCCTAATTAGGAGATGCATTCCTTATTAGAAACCAATTAGGAGATTCCTTCCTAATCTAAAAAGGAAAGCCTTTTCCCTTTGTCTATAAAAAGAGACCTTTGCCCCCATACACAACCCTAGCTCAGACACATCCCTCAAGCAACTTGTGAATCCCTCTTTGCACGTCCAAAGCCTCTCCAAGAACCCCCACTGCCGCATTCTTGAAGCAAAGAAACTTCCATTGACCGCATCCACCACCATCCACCAATACCATTCACGCACAACCCACAATCACACCCTTCCTTTGCCAACTTCCTACCACCATTCACAGCCCTAAATCACCCTAAAATAAACCTTATTTCCAGCCCCTGAAGTGCCGCAAAAAGCAGCCCCAAAGCAGCCCCAAAGTAGCGCCAAAACAGCCCCTGAAAGCGGCTTCACTGCACCAGTGAACTGCTATGTTTTAGCCTCTGTTCTGGTTAGGTTCCTTGCGTCTTTAGCCTCCAAAACAGTCCTAAAATCATCTAGAAACCATCCCAAAAATCCCCAAAAAGTTTCCCCAAGAAATATTTACAAACGCACCTCCCGAGACCACCAAAATCACCCAAAACAGTCCACTAAACGCCTGAACCAGTGACCTGAAACGCAGCGACCAAACGGCGGCGAAACGGAGATAAAACAGCAGCCCAAGCATCAAAACAACAAGGAAAACAGTGAGCAAACAATTGGAAAGGTTTCGGATCATTCGCCCTTCCAACGGACTTGGAACGCGCTTCCAAAGATCGACAAAAGAGGTTAGACCTGAGGGTACCTTTTACCTATCTTCTTTATTCTTTATTTTATTTTACTTTGATATATAATTGCATGAGAGTCGTTTGAGGCATGATTTGATTGTTGGATGGGCGGGACATGTGTTCCCTTTTGTGGTATATAGGATGGAAACCCGGACGTAAATTCCGTAGCCGAATCCGAATGGACGGTAGTGCGGTTTGTACTCGGGATACAACGCCACGTACCACTTAAGAGACATATGTTTTGTCCCATCCAAACTTGTATTTGAGATGTTATAGTCTTTAGGTTATTTGTTTATTATTTGAAGCATGGTTTAATTTAATTTGTTATTTATTTGTTAAAGCATGTTTAGGTTGTTCACTATGCATGTTCTTAGTTTATGATGCGTTTGGGTAATGATTCGTACATGTTGATTTAATGGTTTAATATGCTTGTTGTGTTAAATTGCGTGGAATTATTTGGATGAAAGCATGTTAGATCTAAGTACCTTTGAGCATGATTATTGGATAGATGCGGTTGATTTAGTGCACAAATTATATCATCACAATGACATAAGTAAGGGACCATTCCGAACCCAACGGTTTGAGGTCTTCCCTTGCGAGGGGTGAGTGCGGCCTTAAATCTTTGTCCCGGTTCACACCGGGTGGCGACTCCATGTTATTTCTTATTCTCAAATAGGCCGCGAGCCTAGAAAAGCGTCGCCCAGGTTCTGTTGTCTACAGTCTGGCGACTCCACTGGGGATATTAGAGAATTGGCCTCGAAATCATGCCCTGTGATGTGTATAATTTGTGCATTAGTTGACCATTTCTATAGTGGGTTGAGGGGGTTAATCAAAGGCTTTGTTGAAGCTAGGTGATGGTTGGGTGTCTTCCTTCACTCACTACCCTTCGGGGAAAAGCTGTGAAGGCACCCAGATAAATCATTACTTGTAGCTCGTTGTGACATACTAGTTTGGAGGACTCGTTGTTTATTCCTGACACCAAGCGATAAGAGCCTAAGGGGCTTGGGTACTTAAGAGAGCCTCGCTCCACCTTCCCTCTGGGGAATCTACAACGGGAAATCCATTGGACAGTTAGTCACACACCGTAACTCGTTGGTACGTACCGTAAGGTATAAAAAAAGGGTGCACTCACTTGGTCGCTTGAACCCTTGAGTGGGGAGTCCTAGTTGTGGGTAATCCTTCGTCAAACGAGAGCCTTTGTCCGCGCCCCGTGAACCCACTTGTGAAACTTAGCCTTGAAAGAACCGGTAGTTATGTATTTTATGTTTGTGTGTTGGACCGCCGTCATTTGGATCCAGTTGGACCTTTTGTCAAAAGATGTGAACTTGTTGGGCCATTTAAACTGGGGCAAGTTTGTGTCCTTTGACAGTTGGGCCAAAAGCTTCTAAAATGCTGGTGGGCCACTTTGTGAATGGGCCTTTTATCATTTGAAGTCATTTAGCCATATCATTGTAAAATGTAAACCTGTTGGGCCTTTTCAACTGGGACATGTTTGCACCGCGCAATGGTGCGATTGAATGCTTTAAAATGATAATGGGCCAACTTATATATTTCATGCATCGCATACATCTCATGCATACATGCATCATGTTAACCCTTGTGTCTGAAAAGCCATCATGGATACCCGTTGGGTTAGAAAAAAAAGAAGTCAGAGCGTTCCTTGGAAAAATCTAATATATCAGTCGGTTCATTGCCAAGCTGACGTCAGTATGCGAGCCCATATTCAAGTTGTTGAGGAAAGATCAGCCGGTAAAGTGGAACGAACAGTGTCAGCAAGCATTTGACAGAATAAGGGAATATTTGGTGAAACCTCTCGTCCTGAGACCTCCGAAACATGGCAGACATTTGGTGCTTTATTTGGCTATTGAACCCGAAGCGCTGGGGGCGATGATGGTACAAGCCGATGAGACAGGAGTAGAGCACGCCATCTACTACCTCAGTAAGAAGCTGCTTCCGTACGAAGTCCGATATCAAGAGGTGGAGAAGATTTGTTTAGCAGTCGTGTGGGCATCCAGAAAGTTGCGCCATTACTTCCAATCTTACAAGATCCAGGTAGTAGCAAAAGAGAATCCTTTGAAGTACTTGCATTCAGTACCCTCGCTGGTTGGGAAGTTGGGCAGATGGTTAGTGCTGCTAACTGAATTTGACATCGAGTACCTCACCTCCAAGGTAATCAAAGGGCGGGCCGTGGCCGAATTCCTAGCGTTGCAACCTGTTGAAGGGGATCAATATAAGTTTGAGTTTCCCGACGAGGAAATCCAAGCTATAGCGGTCCAAGGATGGAAGATGTATTTTGATGGAGCAGTGAATTGCAAAGGAGCAGGAATCGGGATAGTAATAGTAACCCTTGAAGGAGAGACCCTGCCTATGGCCAAGAGGCTGACTTTCGGAGTGACGAATAACATGGCTGAGTATGAAGCATGTGCTTTTGGATTGACAGCATTGATAGCCTTGAGTGCTAGGAATGTGGAAGTCTACAGAGACTCAATGTTGGTAATCCGACAGATGCAAGGAGAATGGGAATTAAAAGAAGAACGGCTGAAGCCTTATTTGTTCTACCTCAGGAATCTGACGCATGCTATTCCTCATTGTAAGTTTCAACATTTGCCAAGAGAGGAGAATCAGATGGCAGATGCATTGGCAACACTGGCTGCGACTTGGGAAAATCCAGAGAAGTTGGTGATGAGACCACTTGTGTTGACAACCGCAAGTAGGCCAGCCTATGAGATTGAAAGAATACTGGAAGTAGAGGTCAACAATGGAAAGCCTTGGTATTATGACATACAGAGGTACTTGGACCACGGAGAATTCCCAGAGGAAGCAAGCAGAAAGGACCGAGTGGCTATTCAGAAGTTAGCTTCTCAGTATGTGAGTTTGAAGGGAGAACTCTACAAGAGGCAGGCAAATGGAATTCAGCTGAAATGCTTGAACAGAGAAGAAGCTCAGAAGGTAATGGACGAAGTACATGCCGGAGTATGTGGGCCACACATGAATGACGACTTGTCTGAACCTCGCAAGATTGTGAGGCAAGGTTTCTATTGGTCGACCATGGAAGCTGATTGCGCAAGACTGGTAAAGCACTGTCATGACTGCCAAGCACATGGCAACTTGAATCATCTGCCGCACACAGAATTGCATGGGCTGTCAGAGCCATGGTCCCTCTCGGCATGGGGGATTGACATGATCGGGGAAATCCGACCGAATGCCTCGAATGGGCACCGCTTCATAGTGGTGGCAGTTGACTATTTCTCGAAGTGGGTAGAAGCTGAGTCTTTCCGCAATGTGACAGCAAAGCAGATGGCAAAGTTCATTGCACGGAATCTCATTTGCCGGTATGGTATGCCGCACCATGTGGTCACGGATAATGGAGTCCAGTTTCAGGGAGAGACCAAGGCGATGTTACAGAGGTCGTGATAGGTCATCACAAGTCCTCACCATACAGGCCACAGGCTAATGGGGCAGTCTAGGCGGCCAACAAGAAAATAAAGACGATCTTAGCAAAGATGACTGAGAACTACAAAGACTGGGCTGATAAGCTGCCATTTGCTCTGTGGGGATACAGAACATCTGTGAGAACGGCAACAGGAGCTACGCCGTATTCCTTGGTCTACGGAATGGAAGCGGTACTGCCGATAGAAATGGAGATACAGTCCATGCGGGTACTCGCAGAAGCAGAACTGCCAGAACAGGAATGGACCTCGCAAAGGTTTGAACAGTTGACATTGATGGATGAGAAGAGGATGAAGTCCTTGCATCACATGCAGATATATCAGAAGAGGTTGGCCCGAGCATTTAATAAGAAGGTGCGTCCTACCAAGATCAAGAAAGGTGATCTGGTACTTAAGCAGTCGAAGCCATCGACGACAGACCCAAGAGGGAAGTTCAGACCAAATTGGGAAGGACCATACATTGTTCAGAAGGTAATGGGAAATGGAGCAGTGAGACTGTCAGACTTGGAAGGAAATGAGTTCACCGAGCCCATCAATGTTGATAGATTGAAGCTGTACTTTGCCTGAGGGGGCAGAAGACTGGATGGTCACCTGCAGAAGACCTAACCCAGCAGGATAAAGAAAAATCATGCATCCACGCATACATATAACCCATTACTACTGTTTCTTTTTGTTTTCGTGTTTTGTGTTTTGTGTTTGGTATTCACAGGTTTCGAAGACAGAAAAGTGAAAGCGGCGGAGATGATTCAACCAGAAGCAGCGAAAGCACTGTATTTAGTTGGGTAGAAATCCCGGGCTGAGGTCCACATTAGTGTTAAGGTTCAGATGGTGAATTGAGGGTTGAGGCCCGCTTTCAGTTTGAGTTTTGGGGAATGGATCCCGGGGGCAAAGCCCACAGTGTCGGTAGCAGAAAGGAAGAATTCCTTTGAGTGAGTGAGTGAGTTGCAAAAAAAAAAAAAAAAAAAAAAAAAAAAAAAAAAAAAAAGAAGTCTTTGGTAATTTGATATATGTCCGGTGATGACATTGTGTGCTATAGGTAGAAGCCTTAGAAACAATGAGTGCTGGAAGTGTTCTTCGCCGGTATGCTGAATAGATTGATCTTGACTAGACTCATAAAGCACCTAAATACGGGATCTCAACAATGGAAGCCTGAGTGGTTGATGAGACGACTAGCTGAAGAGACAGAGGGTCGGTGAATGACCGTTTGCCTGGAGGTCCACCCTGGATTACAGACGCTATGATACATGATATGGTCAGAAATAACAGAAATGTCTCTGCAAGAAAAGAAAAGAAAAAACCGCCTATAATCGATAAGCGTGAAGCTACCCATGGGCGAGTATTAGGACCACACCATGAGGAGAATGCTACCTTAAAGGGTAGGTGTGTCAGAAAAAAAAAAAAAAAAGAGAAAGAAAGCAAAGAAAAAAAGAAGAAAAAGAAAAAAGAGAGAGTTTCGAATGAAAAGAAAGAGACAAGAGTGCAATACAGAAGACCATATCATGTCAAGTATGCTGAAGTAATCACAGAATGTGATTAAGACATTCAGATTGGTTAGACCCACTGGTCCGATTCTCCGAAGCGAAATTATCGAGTTGGCTTGCTTAAGGAATAAGCTGTGAAAGATCCTTGGCACACACACACTAGGAGTCTAGTTTGGATCACCTATTCAGACGATCGGAGTTGAGCATATCGAGTACTTTGAAGATTCTCTGGCTTCGACATCAAGCATTCGTTGAGGACGAAAATATATCCAATTATCAGAGATGATCTCGTGAGAGGAATTGCAATACGCTGAGTGGAATCATTGACATCAGTTTCAGTTTCTGCCGAGAATGGCATTCTGGGGGCGAGGCCCACATTGACATCAGTTTCAGTTTCTGCCGAGAATGGCATTCTGGGGGCGAGGCCCACATTGACATCAGTTTCAGTTTCTGCCGAGAATGGCACTCTAGGGGTGAGACTTACATCACATCAGTTTCAGTTTCTGCCGAGAATGGCATTCTGGGGGCGAGGCCCACATCACATCAGTTTCAGTTTCTGCCGAGAATGGCATTCTGAGGGCGAAGCCCATATTACATCAGATCATTATGGTCCGGGAATGGACAGTCCGGGAATGGACAGCTCAGGGATGAGCACGCTCGGGAATGAGCACGCCGGGAATGGCACTCCGGGAATGGAGATTTAGTCCGGGAATGGACAGCTCGGGAATGAGCATGCTCGGGAATGAGCACGCCGGAATGGCACTCCGGGATGGAGATTTAGTCCGGGAATGGACAGTCCGGGAATGGACAGCTCGGGAATGAGCACGCCGGGAATGGCACTCCGGAATGGAGATCGGTTCGGGAATGGACCACAACACGGTGACAGTTCGGGAATGGACTTCATCACATCATATCACAACAACACTCCGGGAATGGAGATTGGTTCGGGAATGGACCACAACACGGTGACAGTTCGGGAATGGACTTCATCACATCACATCACAACAACACTCCGGGAATGGAGATCGTTCGGGAATGGACCACAACGGTGACAGTTCGGGAATGGACTTCATCACATCATATCACAACAACACTCCGAGAATGGAGATTGGTTCGGGAATGGACCACAACACGGTGACAGTTCGGGAATGGACTTCATCACATCACATCACAACAACACTCCGGGAATGGAGATCGATTCGGGAATGGACCACAACGGTGACAGTTCGGGAATGGACTTAATCACATCACATCACAACAACACTCCGGGAATGGAGATCGGTTCGGGAATGGACCTCATCACATCACAGCAACACTCTGGGAATGGAGATCGGTTCGGGAATGGACCACAACACGGTGACGGTTCGGGAATGGACCTCATCACATCACAACAACGGTTCGGGAATGGACCAGAGGTCGAAGCACCTCAACATAACAACATCAACTCAAATCAACACGGCAAGTCAAGTGGCAGCTGGCGAGCCAGGTAAGTAAAAATGCATTGCACGTACTTTGATAGAATTGTCATTGTCACACACTGCACAAGTCCCATCAAAGTGGGGGCGACTGTAGGCATTGCATTTTTGCATAACACCCGATGAGGAGTCTTATATGGAGACAACTCCCTCTTAGTCATGAAAGCCGCGGGAAAAGAACGTTGGAAGGGTAAAGTTGGAAAATATAATTTTTGATGGATTTACCCGAGTTGTTTCGCTTCGGTTGCTTGTTATAACCTCCGTTTCTAAGCTCACCTTAGGCCCAAACTCCCATAGACCACATACCTAACCCAAACCAAGCCCAATACCCAAGTCAACCCAAGTCAAACCAAGTCAAACCAAACCTATGCCCATTGGACATGATTCACGCCCATTGCCCTCTTTTAGGTAATTGCACATTAATCACATGTTTAAATCTTGTTAAATCCTTACCTAAATAAAAGAAACCAAATAAAATCATTACCAAATCGAATCCAATCCCAAATCCTAATTAGGAGATGCATTCCTTATTAGAAACCAATTAGGAGATTCCTTCCTAATCTAAAAAGGAAAGCCTTTTCCCTTTGTCTATAAAAAGAGACCTTTGCCCCCATACACAACCCTAGCTCAGACACATCCCTCAAGCAACTTGTGAATCCCTCTTTGCACGCCAAAGCCTCTCCAAGAACCCCCACTGCCGCATTCTTGAAGCAAAGAAACTTCCATTGACCGCACATCCACCACCATCCACCAATACCATTCACGCACACCACAACACACAATCACACCCTTCCTTTGCCAACTTCCTACCACCATTCACAGCCCTAAATTACCCTAAAATAAACCTTATTTCCAGCCCCTGAAGTGCCGCAAAAAGCAGCCCCAAAGCAGCCCCAAAGTAGCGCCAAAACAGCCCCTGAAAGCGGCTTCACTGCACACAGTGAACTGCTATGTTTTAGCCTCTGTTCTGGTTAGGTTCCTTGCGTCTTTAGCCTCCAAAACAGTCCTAAAATCATCTAGAAACCATCCCAAAAATCCCCAAAAAGTTTCCCCAAGAAATATTTACAAACGCACCTCCCGAGACCACCAAAATCACCCAAAACAGTCCACTAAACGCCCGAACCAGTGACCTGAAACGCAGCGACCAAACGGCGGCGAAACGGAGATAAAACAGCAGCCCAAGCATCAAAACAACAAGGGAAAACAGTGAGCAAACAATTTGGAAAGGTTTCGGATCATTCGCCCTTCCAACGGACTTGGAACGCCCTTCCAAAGATCGACAAAAGAGGTTAGACCTGAGGGTACCTTTTACCTATCTTCTTTATTCTTTATTTTATTTTACTTTTGTTGGTTTATTCTAAGGTCCAAAGATCAAATCAAGACATGAAATTATGTGTGAACACATCAACGGAGGTAGCGGAATACTCACATTGATCGGTTGAGTCGATTTGGAGACGAACGAAGGCCAAAAACGCACTGCCTTGCTCACGCCACTGCAACCAGTCCACTGCTGCAACTTTTCAGTTTTGAGCTGAGAAAACGGAGCTCCAAGCCTCGTCCGACGGATCCCGGCTCATGGGTGAACCTCCCTACCACCTTCGCAAGACTCGTAGTGTGCTAGCACTTGCGGTTTTCACCATGAAAACCCAACTCTTGGCTTCCCTTAGCTCACGTTTTTCTTGATGAAAAACCAGTGAGTTTTGCCCCATTTTGGGCGTGAGAGAGTGGAGAGAAATGAGAGAGAAGAAGTTGTGTTAAGTATTACAAAAAATGGTAAAACATTTGTATATATATTTTCCAAAAATAATAAATGTTTTTACCATTTAATTTGCTTTCAAAAAACATTAAATCAATTGTAATTACTTTGAGTGTTCCACACTCCAATATCAATGTCCATCAAGTCATATCGACTTTATCAAAGTGACATGTCTTTCAATCATCAATCACATCAATCAATCACATCACTCAAAGTGACATTGTTTTGACGTTTGATGTGACGAATGATTTGACGCTTGATATGACTTGCGTCGCCGCACTCGAATTCGAATTACGAATGCGCTCGCAATCACACTCGGGCTCGGGTTCGCTAATTCTCAATTAGCGAATTTTCCGTCGCGTCGTAATTAAATGATTACGCCTAGCGAATTCACTATTCACGTCGCTAACGAATTAATTCTAAATTAATTCGTTCGCCCGAATTAAAATCTAATTTTAATTCCGCGTCGAAATCTAATTTCGATTAATATATCGAATATATTAATTTATTGATTAATTCCAAATTAATCGTTACCTCTCTCTAGACGATATTTTATCCTAGATAAAATATCTCCGTAATTAATCCTAGATTAATTTTCTCTCTCTCTCTTCTATATAATCCCAGATTATTCAAGAGTGCGAGTTGTGCGTCATCGGTGGATTATCGGGAAGCGACCCATGAGATCTCCGGATAAGTTGGCAGTAAATACGGTCGTCGGAGTATCCGAATCACGTACGTACCAAGTACTACGTTCTACCGATTTACGAGACAAGGTCAACTCCTAGCAAAGCACCAAGTCTACCCAATTCTCCGGACATATCCTTATAAGAATATTAAGATCTGTATCAAGCGTAGTATAACGATTGTATTGTGCATATCGGTCCAGTATCGGATAATCACGTGCTAGGGCTGGGGCTGGATAAGTGTCTGCCCCGTCCGAAGCACATATCGGATGTCTGGTAACATAGTCTCTATAATCGGATATTCATGACCTGGTCATAATATCCTGATTGGCTGCGCAGCACTCAAGAGCACTAGTACCGTATCCTGTGTGACATCATCTCCAATATGACTGAAGTGATACTTCCGTCTCGACATCACATCCAATACACTACGACTCTCTGATAAACCCAGAAGTGGTGTACACAGAACCCGTTTAAAGTCCCCTACCACCAAGACCAAAGTCTATCGATTATCGTAAGTATTAGCGATGTAAGTCTCAGGTTAAGACCATACACACCTACCTTGATTTCGGCCTCCCATAGACACATAGTCATAATACCAATGGGATTCCGAGGGGTCTATCCAGAGCGAAGCTGTTTCCCGTACTGTCGGTGAAACACGACCTCCTATCGCACTTGCATAAGTATCCAATACTTATATATATGAGAACTATGATGTTGTGCCCTCACAACGCGCACAAGTGCAATACTAGCCTATTTCGCATTATCGATGTCCATTCTCGATAATACTCCGGCTAGGGATATTTAATGATTAAACCTTCGGGGACTGATACTGTCTCATATCATTCTCAGTCCAGGTACTAATCATAGGGACCTCTCTTCATTTATATATCTATGGTGATCTAATCACAAATGACGAGAGTGCAATTTCCTTGTTACATAGTTAATTTTGCTACAGCAACACAATGTTCTGTGCAAATAGTGACGCTATGGGTCATATTATCCAACAATCTCCCACTTGGCACGTAGCGAGTCACTCAAGTGTCCTACACCCGAACTATGTAAGGTTCGCTCAAATTGCTGAGGAAAGGTTTTCGTCAGCGGATTTGTTTGATTATCGTTTGACGCGATTTATACGATCATCACATCGCCACGATGTATGATCCGAACGAATCAGATGATATAGAAGTATATATCTGGATCGTCGATGAGACCTTTAATTCCTTAGCCTGTGCTGACGCCTAGCTCAGCTGCTAACAGAACTATATCTAATCTAATTAGATTCACTTTCGACCCAAAAGACTTCTATTGCCGCCTCAGCTGCAGCAATAATCCGCATTTGTTGTTTATTCGCCAACAGTTATCTTGCTGGAAGATTTCCAGCTCACTGTCCCGTGTTCAAACTTTATAGTACCGTAGTATTTAATCGTTTGGAAACTTGCTGCAGTGATCCCAGTCACTTCAAGTTCTCCTTCTCCATAGTAAAAGATAGCATCTTTAGTTCTCAGAGATACTAACAGATGTTCTTAACTTCAATCCAGTGACTATCACTTGGATTGACCCGATTGTGACTCCATATGCTCGAAGCGTATGAGACACCAATACAAGTACATTTTAAATGTACAATTTCCCAGAGAGTGTTAACAACTCCAAATCTATCCCAGTAGATCTTTATTCCTTGAATAAAGGTTGTTACTCCCCAGAATTCTACGGAGAATTTCTATTGAAAGAATATCTATGAAAACCAAGCTTTCACCAATTGTTTTATGGGAATTTCACTGTCAGTGCGCTCTCCCACTAACCTCCTTATATACACAAGAATTATTTCGTTTTGAGTTAAGTCATAAACCATTATGATTATTTCAAAACGTCAGTTCCAAGAACCTTATGCTTGCATTGATCCAAACATGGATTGAATAACCCGCAAACCTTGTTTGTCGGTTATACAAAATCGTCAGTATGTTGTAAACATCCTCCAAAAGGTTTCATTTTCAGGAAAGCGATTTTGATTTGTAACTGACATATTTCATAAATGAATATACAGTTATCAACAAGCATCTTCAAAATGGATTTACCATGGCAACAGGTAAAAAGGTTGAACCGTTATTAACACAATGTTGATACGATACCTTTTTCGTCAAAAGCCTAGCTTTGTACGTGGTATGTTGCCTTCCATGTATGTCTTCCTTGAAGACGTTTATGTACCATAGGCACAATGCCTTATGGTACAACAACTAGTATCCAAAATATTATTATACATGGAATCCATTTCGGATTCATGGCACTTTGCCATAACATGGAGTCGATACCTCGTATCACTTCCTCTAACGTAGTCGGATGGAACACCTCCATAAGATTGACATCATTATGGGGTAGATCAGAAACCCATACCCTAGGTTGTTTTCTGACTCTATCCGATTTACGAATTTCTTGTGTATTTGAAGATTAATGGTATAGTTTCATCATAGAAGAACTATTTTGTGTTCCATTAAGGACTTCGTGCCTTGAACAGTGTTACTCCGATTTTCATCGAGTATCACTATCCTCCCACTGACAATTGCATATCGGTATTCCTCTCAGGAAAAACCGCATGGTGAGCAACAATTACATTGTTCTCATGTGAATTTATAAGTACTATACTTAAGGTTTCCCTTAGGATAACCTATATTGGCACTTATCCAATTTGGGTCCTTAGTTTGGTATCATCCAAACGTTATGCCTGGCATACCCAAATTATCAGGAATGAGAAACCTCGTTTCTTCCATGTTCATATCCTATATGATATCTGTCAAACAGATTTATATGGAACCTTATTCTAAATAAGTTTTTGCACTGTTAATACATATCCTGTAGAAGGAAATTGTAGCTCAGAGCGACTCGTAATAAACCTTATCATGTCCAACAAAACTCGGTTTTGTTTTTTTTTTTTTTTTCGGACACACCGTCAAACTGACGTGTCTCGGGAGGAGTCCTCATATGAAAGAATACCGTACTCTTTCATGTACGTATGAAACTTACTGCTTAAGTATTTTCCATTACGGTCTTACCGTGACGGTATAATACTATAGCCGATCTGTTTATCTATTTCGTGTCGAAAACTCCAAAAGTTTTCGATCTGTGTTCTTCAAAGAAACACATAACCATAACGTGA
>SKCR01053823.1:0-30250 GCA_019454045.1 Zanthoxylum bungeanum | reverse complement strand
ACCGACCCATGAGATCTCCGGATATGTTGGCAGTAAATACGGTCGTCGGACTATCCGAACGCGTAAGTATCGCGTACTACGTTTATACCGATTTACAAGACAAGGTTGACTTCTAGCAAAGCGCCATGCCTACCCAATTCTCCAGAAATATTCTTACAGGAATATAGATATGTATCAGGCGTAGTATACAAATTGTATTGTGTATATCGGCCCAGTATCGGATAGTCACGTGCTAGGGCTGGGGCTGGATAAGTGTCTGCCCCGTCCGAAGCACATGTCGGATGTCTGGTAACTAGTCTCTATAATCGGATGATTGCATGACCTAGTCATAATATCGCGACTCGGTTACGCAACACTTAAGAGCACTAATACCGTATCCCTGCGTGACATCATCTCCACTATGACTGAAGTGATACTTCCCCGTCTTGACTCCAACACACACACCCAATACACTACGACTCTCTGATAAACACAGAAGTGGTGTACGCAGAATCGGTTAAAGCCCTGTACCACCAAGACCAAAGTCTAGCGATTATCGCAAGTATTAGCGATGTAAGTCTCAGGTTAAGACTATACACACCTACCAACCTACCTTGATTTCGGCCTCCATAGACACATAGTCATAATACCAATGGGATTCCGAGGGGTCTATCCAGAGCGAAGCTGTTTCCCGTACCATCGGTGAAACACAATCTCCTATCGCACTTGCATAAGTATCCAATACTTATATATATGAGAATTATGCCGTTGTGCCCTCACAACGCGCACAAGTGCAATACTAGCCTATTCTGCATTGTCGATGTCCTTTCTCGATAATACTACGACTAGGGATATTTAATGATTAATCCTTCGTGGACTGATACTGTCTCATATCATCTCAATCCAGGAACTAATCATATGGACCTCTCTTCATTTTTACATCTATGGTGATCTAATCACAAATGATGAGAGTGCAATTTCATTGTCACATAGTTAATTTGTACAACAACACCGTGATCTATACAAATAGTGACGTTATGGGTCATATTATCCAACAGATGTTGCTGCTGTTTATGAGGTTATTTTGGTGGTGATTAGGGGCTGTGATGGTGGTGATAAGGGGTGTTGTAAATCGACTAAGGGGGGGATGGTGGATGTATGGTTCTCGGCCAAGAGAGAGTGAGATAAAGAAAAAGGTTTCTAGTTGGTGTCTTGATGTCTTGGGCATGAATGAGAGAGAGTGAAGAGGAGGGGTGGCTAGGTTAGTGCATGTTTATAGAAGAGAGGTAGGGTTTGCCCTTGTGTCACAAGGTAGAGATTTTGTTTCCAAATTACGAGAGATGGGAATGGTTAACAAGATTGAGGGGGGAACAACATATTTTAAATTAGGAACTCAACTAATTTAAATTGGTAGATGTCTTATTAGATTAGGAAGTCAAATATTTGATTAGCTTTGATTGGTATGATTGATTTTAATTAGGCATATCTTATTTTAATTTTAGTATATGAATTATTTAAATTAGGCATGATTTTAGTTTAAGTTGGTAATTGTTTATTTTATGTTTGGTATATGTTTTATTTAATTATTTAATTAACTTAATTATTATCTTATTTAATTATGTTTTAATTTAATTAATATTTATTTAATTTGGGGTGTATATTAAGGCTTTGGGTGTGTTGGGGCTTTGGTGGGTGGGATTGGGCTTGGCTAGGTGCATGTTGATTAGTTAAGTGTTTGGGCTAAGTTTGTGTGGACTAGGTGGGTGTGTAGGCTAAGTTCATGTGGACTAGGTGTGTGTGGGCCGGGTTTAGGTGTCTTGGGCCGAGCATAAAATTTTAAAACAGAAAACAAACGAGTTACTTGAAGCCAAACTAGTGAACTTAATCCGTCAATGAGTCAATTCTTGACTCTTCCCTTCCGATGTCGGTTTCCCGCGGTTTCCGTAATTTAAAAGGTAGTTGTCTCCAAATAAGACTCCTCATCGGGTTTCACATGCAAAAATACAATGCCTACAGTCGCCCCCACTTTGATGGGGCTTGTGCAGTGTGTGACAGTGACAGTCCTATCAAAGTCTATGCAATGCATTTTTACTTACCTGGCTAGCTAGCTGCCTCGAGCTGAGCTGATGCTGCTCCAAACTGAATTTGATGATGTGCCGTTTCTGGCGTGCTAAACCCCATACCTAGGGCGTCGCAGTAGTCCACAGACTCGACGGTAATCCACAGTAGTCCACAACTCTTTATAGTAGTCCATGATAGTCCGCAACTCTTCACAATAGTCCACAGTAGTCCACGGTAGTCCACATAATCCACGGTAATCCACAGTAGTCCACAACTCTTCACAATAGTCCACAGTAGTCAACAACTCTTCACAATAGTCCACGGTAGTCCACAACTCTTCATAATAGTCACGGTAGTCCACGTCATCCACAATAGTCCACGGTAGTCCACTGTATTCCAAAACTCTTCACGATAGTCCTCGGTAGTCCACATAATCCACAATAAGCCATGGTAGTCCACATGATCCACAATAATCCTCGGTAGTCCACGGTAGTCCACATAATCCATAATAGTCTACGGTAGTCCACAAAATCCACGGTAATCCACACAATCTTCATAATCCACATAGTCTACAAGCCGTACCTGGCGTGCTGACCCCGTACCTAGGGCGTCACTGTGGTCTGAATGCCAAACTTAGCGAACTGATACTGAACTAATATGGGCCTCGCCCTCAAACTGATACTGAAGTGGGGCCTCGCCCCCAAGCTGATATGGGCCTCGCCCTCAAACTGATACTGAAATGGGGCCTCGCCCCCAAGCTGATATTGGCCTCGCCCTCAAACTGATACTGAAGTGGGGCCTCGCCCCCTAGCTGAGATGGGCCTCGCCCTCAAACTGATGATGATGTGGGGCCTCCCCTCTAAGCTGATATAAAGAGGGGCCTCGCCCCCAAGCCGAAATGGGCCTCGCCCCCAAGCGATACTGATATTTTGTTTCACACATTGTATTCCTCTCACGAGATAATCTTGATAGTTAGACATATCTTCGTCCTCAACGAATGCTTCACGTCAGAACCGAAGAATCTTCAAAGCACTTGACATACTCAAGTCCAATCATCTGAATGGGTGATCCAAACTAGACTCCTAGTGCGTGTGTGCCAAGGCTCCTCCGCAGCTTAATCCTTAAGTGGGCTGGCTTAGTGACTTCGCTTCGGAGAGTCAGAACGATGGGTCTAACCAATCTGAATGTCTTGATCACGCTCGGCGATTACTTCATCATACTCAATATGATATGGTCTTCTGCCTTTTCTTTCGTCTTCATTTTTCATTTTTCTCATCTTTTCTTTTTCTCATTTTTTTTTTCGACACACCTACCCTTTAAGGTAGCATTTCTCCTCATGGTGGTCCTAATACTCACCTATGGGTAGCTTCACGCTTATCAGTTATAGGTGGTCTATTTTTCTTTTTCTTTTCATTTCGGGGATTTTCCTTTCTTCCAACCATATCAAATATCGTAGACTTAGTAAACCGAAGTGGACATCCAGGCAAACGGTCATTCATCGACCTGTAGTCTCTTCAACTAATCGCCTCGCCAACGCACTCAGGCATCCACTGTTGAGACCCCATAATCAAGTGTCTGTGAGTCTAGCTGGGATCGATCCCTTCAGAGCACCGAATGAGAGTGCGTCTCGCACTTGTCGTTTCTAAGGCTTCTTGCTACAGCATACAATGTCATCGCCGGACATATGTCTAACCATCAAAGATTTCTCTCTCTCTTTTTTCTTTCTCTCTCTTTTTTTTTCTTTTTTTTTTCTCTCTCTCTTCCTTTTTTTTTTTTTTTCTCATCATCTTTTTTTTTTTTTTTTTTTACTCCAAGGAATTCTTCCTTTCCACTGCTGATACTGTGGGTCTCGCCCCCTGGGATCCATTCCCGAAACTCAAACTTTATACGGGCCTCAACCCTCATATTACCATCCGAATCTTAACACTGATGTGGGCCTCGGCCCTAGGATTACCCGGATCTTATTCTGTGCTTTAGCTGTTTCTGATTGGCTTGTCTTTGCCGCTTTCTCTTTCTCTTTCTGTCTTCGACACCTGTGAATTCAAAACAAATCAAACACAAAAGAATGCAAAGTACGTTACGTGTATGCATGCATGTATGGGTTTCCTATCCCGTTGGGTTAGGGCATCTGTCAATCCTCTTGATAACTGCTCGGTCTTTTCTTCCTTATGCAAAGTACCACTTCAATCTGTCTGCACTAATTGGTTTTGTGAACTCGTTTCCTTTTCATAGTCTAACAGTCTCACTGTCTTCATTTCCCAATTTCTGAATGCCCAACTTATCTTTTCTGCTTGCTTCTTCTGTTCTGAGCATTATGGTACCCAGATTGAATACACTCATGTTGCAAGTTTGAAAGGAATAGACTTAGGCAGATAAATGAAATGATCGCCTTTATTATTGTTGATAAAAAGTTCGAACAGGTAAACAAAATCAATGTCTTTAAAATGCAAGATAAAATAGGTGAAACTGCAGTGCCTTCTTCCTCAGCCCATGGTTCTTCATCATCGTTATCCCTTATTCCCATGTGAGAAGCTTGGTGATTGAGGTTTTGGAGGACAAAGGTTTCAGGCAAACCAATAGTTGATCATGGTGGTGGGACCAAGTTAGAAAAGCGTCTATTCTTGATGGCGGCGACCTCGGCAGTACTACTGGGCTTGGTCTCAGGAGGTCCTCCAAAATTCCTTCTATTCTGTCCATAGAACTTCCGATTTTCTACTTCCTCTTCTTCAATATCCATAACAGTTTCCCTCAACTGTCGAAAGTCATTGATCATTGAGGTCATCCTCCTTAGTTTACCATAAATAGAGGGCTTGGTGCCCTTGATGATCATTTTGATCTGGTCCTTTTCTGAGGGCCGAGCCTGCATTTTCATAAGCTGGCTCCTCCAGCGATCCACATAGTCTTTGAAGCTTTCCTCCGGCTTCTGCTTGGTATTTTCCAGGTCGCTGAGCGACAAATCAATCTATAGGTCCGTGACATACTGTTTTAGAAGGCGTCCGCCAATCCCTCCAATCTTCCTTAACTTTCCTCTCAAGGCCATGGTACCATACCACGGGCGCCCCTTCAAGCGACATTCCAAACATTTTCTGCACCTGACGCTTCGATAAGCCCACTGCACTCATAACTGCAACATACTGGCGGAGATGGACCCTCGGATCCCCATTCCCGCCTGAACTTGGCCATATCCGGCATCTTGAACTGAGTAGGCAGCTGTTCCTCAAAAGTCATCGCTTCATAATGTTGAGTTCCTAATTAGGTCCCAAGAATCATCCAAAACAAGCAAGAAATAACATGAATACATCAAAGGAATAAGGCGGAATTCATACTCACATTGAATGGTTTGATGCTAGGAAGAACAAGACCCATTTTGCTCCATGTTGAAGCTCGGTTTTGACCTCCAAAAAAGCAGGGACTGCTCGGTGGGGGGGTGTTTTTGATGCTCCAAAAATCGGCCATGGAAGACCACCATTGAAGCTCCAAGCTTCAAGCTTCAATAACAAATCCAAGCTCATAAATTCGTTTCCCTATCACCTATGTATAACCCAAGTGTGTGCTAGCACTACTCTTCTTCATTTGCTTCTCAAAATTTCGGTCAAACCTTAAAAAATTAGGAGAAAAAATGGCTCCAAGCCGTGAGATGAAGAAGAATCGGCCAAGGAGACCGTGAGAGAGGTGAAGGGGTTTTGGCTCCAAAAGCCTAAAACCGTAAGTCACTTATCAGAGAGGAGAGTTATTCTTTTGTATATCATTTTATTTATCTTTTATTTACCAAGTAATATAAATAAAATAAATACAAAACTTTTAATTAAAAAAGTCAAAAGCAAAAGCAAAAAGCTTTCAACTTTTCACCCATCACTTCTCTTTTTACATCAAGTCACTTCACTTTAATAAAGTGACAACTTGTCATGTCACATCACTCAAAGTGACAAGTGATTTGACAATTGACGCGACTAGTGATTTGACGCTTGATGTGACTTGCGTGCCGCACTCGAATTCGAAATGCAAATGCGCTCGCAATCACTCTCGGGCTCGGGTTCGCTAATTCCAAATTAACGAATTTTCCGTCGCGTCGTAATTAAATGATTACGCCTAGCGAAATCACTATTCACGTCGCTAACGAATTAATTCTAAATTAATTCGTTCGCCCGAAATAAAATCTAATTTTAATTTCGCGTCGAAATCTAATTTCGTAATATATCAAATATATTATTTTATCGATTAATTCCAAATTAATCGTTCTCTCTCCTTAATTAATATTTTATCCCAGATAAAATATCTCTGTGATTAATCCCAGATTAATTTTCTCTCTCTTCTAATTAATCCCAGATTAATTAAGTGCGAGTTTACATCATTGGTGAATCTTCGGGAAGCGACCTATGAGATCTCCGGATATGTTGGCAGTAAATCGGGTCGTCGGACTATCCGAACACGTAAGTACCTCGTACTACATTTATAACGATTTACAAGACAAGGTTGGCTTCTAGCAAAGCGCCATGCCTACCCAATTCTCCAGAAATATTCTTACAGGAATATATAGATATGTATCAAGCGTAGTATACCGTAGTATTGTGTATATCGGCCCAGTATCGGATAGTCACGTGCTAGGGCTGGGGCTGGATAAGTGTCTGCCCCGTCCGAAGCACATGTCGGATGTCTGGTAACTAGTCTCTATAATCAGATATTCATGACATGGTCATAATATCATGATTGAATGCGCATCACTCAAGAGCACTAGTACCGTATCCTGCGTGACATCATCTCCACTATGACTGAAGTGATACTTCCGTCTTGACATCACACCCAATACACTACGACTCTCTGATAAACCCAGAAGTGGTGTACGCAGAACCGGTTAAAGCCTTGTACCACCAAGACCAAAGTCTACCGATTATCGTAAGTATTAGCGGTGCAAGTCTCAGGTTAAGACCAAATACACCTACCCTGATGTCGGACTCCCATAGACACATAGTCATAATACCAATGGGATTCCGAGGGGTCTATCCAGAGCGAAGCTGTTTCCCGTACCATCGGTGAAACACAACCTCCTATCGCACTTGTATAAGTATCCAATACTTAAATATATGAGAACTATGTCGTTGTGCCTCACAACGCGCACAAGTGCAATACTAGCCTATTCCGCATTATCGATGTCCTGTCTCGATAATACTACGGCTAGGGATATTTAATGATTAAACCTTCGGGGACTGATACTGTCTCATATCATTCTCAGTCCAGGAACTAATCACAGAGACCTCTCTTCATTTATATATCTAAGGTGATCTAATCACAAATGATAAGAGTGCAATCTCCTTTGTCACATAGTTTATTTGTACAACAACACCATGATCTGTACAAATAGTGACGCTATGGGTCATATTATCCAACATCTCCCACTTGGCACATAGCCAGTCACTCGAGTGTCTAACACCCGAACTATGTACGGTTGGCTCAAATGCTGAGAAAAGGTTTTCGTCAGCGGATTTGCATGATTATCATCCGATGCGATTTACATGATCATCACATCGCCACGATGTATGATCCGAACGAATCAGATGAATATAGAAGTATATATTTGATCATCGATGAGACCTTTAATTCCTTAGTCTGTGCTGACGCCTAGCTCAGCCACTAACAGAACTATATCTAATCTAATTAGATTTATTATCGACCCAAATAGCTTCTATTGCTGCCTCAGCTGCAGCAATAATCTGTATTTGTTGTTTATTCGGCAACAGAATCTTGCTCGGAAGATTTCCAGCTCACTGTTCCGTTATTTAAACTATATAGTACCGTTTGCGACTTTTAGTCGTCTTTATCAGTTAGGAAACTTGCTACAGCGATCCCAGTCACTTCAAGTTCTCCTTCTCCATAGACTAAGACAGCATCCTTAGTTCTCTAAGATACTAATGGATGTTTTTAACATTAATCCAGTGACTATCACTCGGATTGCCCTGTTTGTGAATCCATATGCTCAAAGAGTATGATACACCAGGTGTTGTACATTTTTCAATGTACGGTTTCTAGGAGAGTATTTCGAAAGCCAAGCTTTCGCCGATATTTATTTTATGGGAATTCATTTCCAAGAAATGACGTATTATCATTATTTTATAGGACAGCCACTGTCAGTGTGCTCCCATTAACCCTCTTATTTACACAAGAATCAATTTTTTTGAATTAAATCATATACCATTATGATTATATCAAAATGATAATTCCAAGAACCTAATGCTTGCTTCAATCCAATCATGGATCGAATAACAAGCATTATCCAAATGGATTTACCGTGGCAACAAGTAAAAGGTTGAATCGTAATCAACACAATGTTGATAACGATACCTTTCCGTTAAAGCCTTGCTTTATACGTTGGTATGTTGCCATCCATGTATGTCTTCCTAGAAGACTTTTAAGTACCATTAGGCACAATGCCTTGTGGTACATCAACTAGTATCCAAACTGGTTGATATACATGGAATCCATTTCGGATTATATGGCACTTTGCCATAATTGGAGAGTTGATATCTTGTATCACTTCCTCATATGTAGTCAGTTGGTATTCCTCAATAAGATTGACATCTTTATAAGGTTAGATTAGAAACCCATACCCCAGGTTGTTTTCGGACTATGTCCGACTTACGCGGTTCTTGTGTATTCGAAGATTAATGGTAATAGTCTCATCTTTGATGAACTATTTGTGTTCCATTAAGATTCGGTGCCTTGATAGTATTATTACTCCGATTTTCATCGAGTTATACTATCCTCCCACTTACCACTGCATATCGGTATTCCTCTCAGGAAAACCGCATGGTGAACAACAATCTAATTGTTCTCACGTGAGGTGTATAAGTACAATACTTATGGTATCCCTAGGATGACCTACATTTGGCACTTATCCTATTTGGTTTTAGTTTGGTATCATCCAAACATATGCCTAGCATGCCCAAATTATCAGGAATGAGAAACCCGATTTCTTTCCCGTTCATATCTAATATGTAATCTGTCAAACAGATTTTATGGAACCTTATTCAAAATAAGTTCTTGCACTGTTTAGCATATCCGTCGATGGAAATGGTAGCTCAGAGCGACTCGTGATTAACCTTATCATGTCTAACAAAATTCGGTTAATCTGTTCGGACACACCATCAAACTGACGTGTTCCGGGAGGAGTCCTTATTTGAAAGAATATTACACTCTTTCAAATATACTAGAAACTTATTGTTTAAGTATTATTCATTACGGTCTTACCATGACGGTTTAATACTTTAGCCGATCTATTTGTCTATTTCGAGTCGAAACTCTAAAAGTTTCCGATTTGTGTTTCAAAAGAATTACATAACCATACGTGATGCTACATCCGTACAGGTCAAGAAATATTCATATCCATATCTAGCCTAGCTAGACATGGGCCCACTTGCTTCACTATGAAGTAGGGCTAACAGATCGGTGGCATTTACACTTTTACCAAGTAAATAGTGTTTTAGGCACTTTGCCCAAATAGACTAGATTCGTAGACTTTATTTGAATGGAATCAAATCAGTCCTGGTATCCGCTCTTCAAAAGTACGGATATACGATTCTTGTTTATCAGTGTCTCTGACAACTATGCCACAATTAAGTTTCTTAACTGATCAAATCAGTTTGAGCTATTTATTTATCATTTTATATATTTGAGATATT
The DNA here is from genome assembly GCA_019454045.1 of Zanthoxylum bungeanum. NCBI lineage: Eukaryota > Viridiplantae > Streptophyta > Magnoliopsida > Sapindales > Rutaceae > Zanthoxylum > Zanthoxylum bungeanum. The sequence continues at coordinate 20,537 of SKCR01053823.1, read as the reverse complement.
ATTTATATTCAAAATATAAATCCTGTTATTCACATCTAATGTGTTTATCTCAATATCATCTTTATATAATGAAACACTTTAGTGTTCTAGAATATAAAGGTACACCCGCAGCGGGTTATACGCGATATAGAGATAATGTTTGTAGTCAAACTAGCTACATATAACAGTTTCTAAATTTAAGTACTAACCCGAAGGTAGTTCCTAAATTCAGATATCTACGGTTAAAACAGCGACTTTCGTCCCGTTTTCAATTCGAAGATAAATCTCAATTGAAGTCAGTATCCTGTTCAAAATAGATTCTGAACATCAATATATATTTTATGTACCACACTAAGTATCTAAAATCCAATTTTAATACTAGCTGTGAACATAATTATGACAAACATAATGGATTAAGCACTTAAGTTATCATTACATGATCTTCCAAAGATTATGCTCTACTATTTGCTTAACTCTGGGCTTAGGCATAATACGTTATTTTATCAAATAAAATAACTTATTATTTTTCCAGGACCATCCTGAAATTTATTCCCAATTTGAAAATTAAAGTCGTTTAAATACATTTTCACCCAGGATTATGTCTTAAACACTAATCTTTCATTTTTATATCTTGATTCTAATAGTCCAACTATTTAATCAACGATTTGTGGTACTATTTATTATAATGATTATAATAGTCCAACTATATAATCAAATATAATCTAAATTAATTAACCTCAATTACATTGATTACTATAGTCCAATTATAAAATCAACTGTAAACTGAAATTAATTAATTCAAATATATTGATTAATATAATCCAATTATATATAATCAAATATAATACAGTCCAACTGATTATTAAAACAACAATTTAAATATTAGTCCAACTAACATTTAATCTAACGACGAAATAATTTGAATGAGCGCGTATGGCGAGTAATTGAACGAGTATTGCAATTCAATTCTTGCCTCCCACTATTTTCGGCGAGCCTCTAACCCTCTGTCGAGTACTCGGGAAACCATGTTTCCTAGTGGGCTAGGATCCCGTTAAATATCAAACATCTTGACTTTGGCTACAAATTGTATGATAATTAACTAGGTAGATCTCGAAGATCAATTGGATCTCATCCAATTCCTAGATCCAGTAGGCGGATATTCAAATCCTGACATATATCTTATATATGCCAATACATCTAATGTATTACCTAACCTTTTTCCTCTGAATCAACTAAGCCTTGGCTTTGGCACAAAAAACCTAGTGATCCCAGTCAAGCGCGACCCATTGACCATGGAAAGCTTCGTAATCAATGTCGATGGACAAGAAGTGGTCTTGACTTTGGCCAACAAACCACAACTTGGACAAGACACTGATATGGAACAAAGCCTTCGTGATTCAAACACATCTTCGACGGACAAGGGCTTGACTTTGGCCAACAACCCATGCCAATCTCGGATCTTGAGTAAGAATCACTCAATGGAAGGAAAAACGCATGATATTTGATGAGGGTTTTTCGCGTGCAAATTGGCTACCAATTTAATTATCTTTGTTAAGGTCTCATCATCATACACCTTAAATATGCATTCTAAACACATAATAAAGCGAGTATGAAATAAAATAATAATGATATGCGGAAGGATACTTTACATTGATCCTAGATCAATCTCTCATTTCTCTCTCCAAAGCTAGCACATGTATTTACTTCTACCCGTTACACTACACTTCTAAAGAAACCTCATTTACATTGAGGGGAATAGGTGAGAAGAGAATACAAGAGTATAGAGGTGATAAGGCTGGACACGCAGGTCCAATTAATAAATCAAATTTATTACAACAATTTCTAAAATTGCCCCACCCGACTAATATCCATCCGATATACATTATTCATGCATCATCAAACCATGTATTCATACAAGCATGTTATCAATCAATCTAATCCAATTAATTAATCTGATAATTAGTGATCATCCAATGTTCAAACAACGATTTGATTTTTGCTCGAGTCAAACTCGTTTTGCGAATAAGTACTCAAAGTACGAATTATCGAATTAAATTAAACTACATAATTAAATCCAATTTAATACGCATTTAATTCTAATTCACTATTCAATTCCAAATTGAATATTACACTTTTATTAACGAACCTTTACGACTTAATTCCAAATTTAATCGCAACGGGTCTCAAGCCCGATTAACATCTAATGTTTATTTAATTAAAGTCTAATGGGCTTTTAAATTAATTTCTATAAGGCGTGGACTTTTGGTCAACTCGGGTTAAACCGAACAACCAAAATCCAATCCGGGAGTTACCCCATAAGCCCATAAATCAATTTTGGCCCATTAGGCCCAATTAAATAATTAAGGTCCATTAAGTCATAATTGGACTTTATGGATGCGGTTTTAGGCCCAATTGGATCCAACCAAATTTGCCTAAACTCAACTTTGTACAACAAAGCCCAAAAGCCCAATCACAACCTTAAAGGCCCAATTTCCAAAAATAAGCCCAATTAATTAACTTATAAAATTCTAAATTCCATAATTAATTAACCTAAGTGTAATACACAATTAACCACCCAATTAATATTTCTAAAACATCAATTAGCATACTTAATCATGCACTTTAACATTAAATAGTGTCCAACACAATTTATTAAAATCAAACCCAATTTACATGCTTTTGTTCTCGGCAATTAGGGGTTTTTCCAATCCGATTCGGTTTCAATCCAATTGAATCCACAATCATCATTTCCCAAATCAATTCAATTCATCCAATGAATTAAAATCAAAAAACACAATGAATTTCAAATTCAATTGAATTCGGCCAAGCCACTTTAATTTGGGAAAAATGTTCCAAATCAAAATTCAATCAAATTGAACTTCAAAACAACATTACCCAATTGTTTTAAGTCATCCAATGATCAAACAAACAAATCACACAAGAAATTTAGGGTTCTTTAATTTCGGCCAACATAAGCAATTTGGGGAAATTCGTTCCAAACACAATTTCAACAAATTGATCCAATCAATCTTAAATTAAACATACTTTAAGCATTCTCATTCATCGAATTTCACAAAATATGCTCAAAATCAAGTTTACCCAAATTTTTCACTTTATGCCAACATAACAAAGGGGGGAAATTTGGTTCCAAACACAATTTCTTCAAATTGATCAATCAATCATTAATTCATCAACATTTAAGCATACTTAATCAATCAATTTAATCAAATCATGCTTCAATTGATTTTACCCAATTTGTCATGCCCAAAATTTAGGGAAAATTGAATCCAATCCAAATTCATGAAATTGATCATGCACAACATCAATTCAACCTCATTCAAGCATACTATACTAAACAATTTATCAATGATGCTCAAATTGAGTTTACCCAATTTTGTCAACTTGGCCTAACAAAAAATTTGGGGAAATTTGTTCCAAACACAATTTCTTCAAATTGATCTAATCAATCATTAATTCCAACTCATTTAAGCATACTATAACAAACAATTTCATCAAAACAGTCCCAAATCAAATTCGTTTACCCAATTTTAAACCCTAACTTTTTCATGCTTGTTCGGCTCAAGATACCATTGTTGAGTTCCTAATTAGGTCCCAGAATCATCCAAAACAAGCAAGAAATCGCATGATACATCAAAGGAATAAGGCGGAATTCATACTCACATTGAATAGTTTGATGCTAGGAAGAACAAGACCCATTTTGCTCCATGTTGAAGCTCGGTTTTGACCTCCAAAAACAGCAGGGACTGCTCGGTGGGGGGGGTGTTTTGATGCTCCAAATATCGGCCATGGAAGACCACCATTGAAGCTCCAAGCTTCAAGCTTCAATAACAAATCCAAGCTCATAAATTCGTTTCCCTATCACCTATGTATAACCCAAGTGTGTGCTAGCACTACTAATCTTCATTTGCTTCTCAAAATTTCGGTCAAACCTTAAAAAATTAGGAGAAAAAATGGCTCCAAGCCGTGAGATGAAGAAGAATCGGCCAAGGAGACCGTGAGAGAGGTGAAGGGTTTTTGGCTCCAAAAGCCTAAAACCGTAAGTCACTTATAAAGAGAGAGAGAGTTATTCTTTTGTATATCATTTTATTTATCTTTATTTACCAAGTAATATAAATAAAATATATACAAAACTTTTAATAAAAAAGTCAAAAGCAAAAGCAAAAAGCTTTCAACTTTCACCATCACTTCTCTTTTTACATCAAGTCACTTCACTTTAATAAAGTGACAACTTGTCATGTCACATCACTCAAAGTGACAAGTGATTTGACAATTGACGCGACTAGTGATTTGACGCTTGATGTGACTTGCGTGCCGCACTCGAATTCGAAATGCAAATGCGCTCGCAATCACTCTCGGGCTCGGGTTCGCTAATTCCAAATTAACGAATTTTCCGTCGCGTCGTAATTAAATGATTACGCCTAGCGAAATCACTATTCATGTCGCTAACGAATTAATTCTAAATTAATTCGTTCGCCCGAATTAAAATCTAATTTTAATCCCGCGTCGAAATCTAATTTCGTTTAATATATCAAATATATTATTTTATAGATTAATTCCAAATTAATCGTTCTCTCTTTTAATTAATATTTTATCCAGAGAAAAATATCTCCGTGATTAATCCCAGATTAATTTTCTCTCTCTTCTAATTAATCCCAGATTAATTAAGTGCGAGTTATACGTCATCGGTGAATCTTCAAGAAGCGACCCATGAGATCTCCGGATATGTTGGCAGTAAATCGGGTCGTCGGACTATCCGAACACGTAAGTACCTCGTACTACGTTTTATACCGATTTACAAGACAAGGTTGGCTTCTAGCAAAGCGCCATGCCTACCCAATTCTCCAGAAATATTCTTACAGGAATATATAGATCTGTATCAAGCATAGTATACCGTAGTATTGTGTATATCGGCCCAGTATCGGATAGTCACGTGCTACGGCTGGGGCTGGATAAGTGTCTGCCCCGTCCGAAGAACATGTCGGATGTCTGGTAACTAGTCTCTATAATCAGATATTCATGACCTGTCATAATATCATGATTGGATGCGCATCACTCAAGAGCACTAGTACCGTATCCTGCGTGACATCATCTCCACTATGACTGAAGTGATACTTCCGTCTTGACATCACACCCAATACACTACGACTCTCTGATAAACCCATAAGTGGTGTACGCAGAACCGGTTAAAGCCCTGTACCACCAAGACCAAAGTCTACCGATTATCGTAAGTATTAGCGGTGCAAGTCTCAGGTTAAGACCAAATACACCTACCCTGATGTCGGACTCCCATAGACACATAGTCATAATACCAATGGGATTCCGAGGGGTCTATCCAGAGCGAAGCTGTTTCCCGTACCATCGGTGAAACACAACCTCCTATCGCACTTGCATAAGTATCCAATACTTAAATATATGAGAACTATGCCGTTGTGCCCTCACAACGCGCACAAGTGCAATACTAGCCTATTCCGCATTATCGATGTCATGTCTCGATAATACTACGGCTAGGGATATTTAATGATTAAACCTTCGGGGACTGATACTGTCTCATATCATTCTCAGTCCAGGAACTAATCATAGGGACCTCTCTTCATTATATATCTAAGGTGATCTAATCACAAATGATAAGAGTGCAATCTCCTTTGTCACATAGTTTATTTGTACAACAACACCATGATCTGTACAAATAGTGACGCTATGGGTCATATTATCCAACACATAATCCAGTAAGTCTCGTCCTCACCCTTCATCTTACGGGTAACTGATTCTAACTGGTCTCGAAGCTTTGTAACTCCACCTGGGACCTAACTGTCCTCCAGCGGCATAATCAGCCATATCATCATTGAAAGCGATATTTGCCATCGTAGCGGTCAAGGCTTGCAACTGTTCAGTGATCTTTGCAAAACCATTCTCTAACTGATCCATACGGGACATCTCGTTACCGGATTCACTCATGCTTTCAACTGTTCTTTTAGTGAGTCTGGTTCATTCCCTAACCCAAACGGTATCTATGGTGTCTTTTTAAGACACAGAGGGTGTTAACAAGGTATATGTATGTATGATGTGCATAAGAAGCATATAACATATACTGAATCAAATAAAATTTTCAAACAAATCAGCCTATTATCATTTCAGAAGCTTTTGGGCCAACTGTCATAAGAGTGAACCCGTCCCAGTTTAAATGGCCCAATGAGTTCATGTCTTATGGCAAAGAGCCCAACTAAATCCAAATGATAATATTCCGAACACAATCATAAAATGACCCATTGTTATTTAGAAGCCTTTGGCCCAATCGTCATCAGATACGTTCTTGTCCCAGTTTAAATGGCCTAACAAGCCCATATCTCATGACAAAAGATCCAGATGGATTCAAATAGTAATGTTCCCAAACATAAGCATACAAGGAAGATATCATAAACATAAAATAGTAACTTCTACCGTGTGGCCCACCATCATTTCAGAAGCTTTGGGCCTAATTGTCAGAAGATACGAACTAGCCCCAGTTTAAATGGCCCAGCAAGTTCGGATTTTTGACAAAGAGTCCAATTCATCCAAATGATAATGGTCCTAAAGCACAAGGAAATATTTGTTATAGGTCATATAACCCGGTCTACGCATGGGTTCGTGGGAGTATGGACAAAGGCTCTCATCGGCAAAGGATGGCCCACAACTAGGTCTCCCCAATCAAGGGTTCGAGCAACCAAGTGAGCACACCCTTTTTTATACACTAAGGTACGTGCCAATGAGCTATGGTGTGTGACTGACTGTCAAATGGATTTCCCGTTGTAGATTACCCAGAGGGAAGGTGGAGCGAGGCTCACTTAAATACCCAAGCCTCTTAGGCTCTTATCACTTGGTGTCAGGAATAAACAACGAGTCCTCCAAATTAGTCCATCACAATAGGCTACGAGTAGATTGCTATCTAGGTGCCTTCAGAGCTTTTCCTTCTAGAATGGTAGTAAGTGAAGGAAGAAACCAAACCATTACCTAGCCTCAAAATGCCTTTGATCACAACCCCCATTTCACACATTTGTAGACACGATTAATTAAAGCAAAAATCTATACATTACAAGGCATTATTTCGGGGCCGATTCTCTATCCCCAGTGGAGTCGCCAGACTGTAGGACACAGAACTTGACGACGCTGTGTTCTAGGCTCGCGGCCTAGTTGGGAGTACGGAGTAGCCCGCGGGGGACTAAACCGGAGAATAATGGAGTCGCCACCCGGTGTGAACCGGACAAAGATTTAAGGCCGCACTCACCCCTCGCAAGGGAAGACCTCAAACCATTGGGTTCGGAATGGTCCCTTACTTATGCTACTTGTAATGTACAGATTTATGCACTAATCCAACCAAGCCAATGACATATATTTCCAAGTGCACCACAATCCTAAGTTCACATGCTTAAAAGTAAAGTTTACATCTAGCATACATGAAATCCAATCTTATTGCGAAGTTCACATGTTTAAAAAGGTAGGCTTTTGCAATAACGAGCACACAACGTCATAAGAATTCAATCATTCACATAAACATAAACACAAATAGTCATGGTAACATTTGCATGTAATATAAAGGAAATCAAAATGATGACGAATAATGTTATAGGCGCACTATGTAAAGAAGCACATAAAATATGGTCAAAATAACCGCATGATAAACGAAATCAATACAAACACATAACTTGAAAAAATGAAGAAGAAAGACACGAATTTAAATATGCCAAAGATGGACAATCAAAGGTGCAATTTTATATTAAAAAAAATGAACATGCCATAATGTGATGCCAAAGAATGCAACTAACATGAGTGAAAGAAAGGAATACTGAGAAGAAGAGAAATGCAATATGCGCCTATACTTGTGCAATTACTACCATTTTCCATTAAGCATGCTATATGTGACACAAGATTATGCAATGAGATGTTATGAATGAATGATATGAAAAGGAAGACATGACCAACATTGCGCAACAAAAGGAATAAGGTGCATGGTTAAAATGACATTTTGCAAAAACAGCGAAAAATCGCATAAATGACGGCGCGGCAAAACATCATGGCAAAGGTAGCCTTATGGCATTTTCCCTCGAATGGAAGACCTTAAAACCACCATATTCAAGCCCATGGGCACATATCACATAATCAAGTACAATGAATAAAGATGCATAAAAAAGGGGTTTTTGTAAAACAGCGAAAATCGTGTAATAAATAGCGCGGCAAAACATCATGGCAAAGGTAGCCTTATGGCATTTTCCCTCGAATGGAGGACCTTAAAACCACCCTAGTTAAGCCCATGCGCACATATTACATAATCAAATGCAATAAATAAAGAAGCATAAAAAAAGGGTTTTTGTAAAACAGCGAAAATCGTGTAATAAACAGCGCGGCAAAACATCATGGCAAAGGTAGCCTTATGGCGTTTTCCCTCGAATGGAGGACCTTAAAACCACCCTAGTTAAGCCCATGCGCACATATTACATAATCAAATGCAATAAATAAAGAAGCATAAAAAAAGGGTTTTTGTAAAACATCGAAAAATCATTTAATAAACAACGCGACAAAACATCTTGGGAAAGGTAGCCTTATGGCGTTTTCCCTCGAATGGAGGACCTTAAAACCACCCTAGTTAAGCCCATGCGCACACATTACATAATCAAATTCAATAAATAAAGAAGCATAAAGAAAGTTTTTTTGTAAAACAGCGATAAACAGTGTAATAAACAGCGCGACAAAACATCATGGCAAAGGTAGCCTTATGGCGTTTTCCCTCGAATGGAGGACCTTGAAACCACCCTAGTTAAGCCCATGTACACATATTACACAATGCATAAAAAAATAAAACAAATAAATAAAGAATATCGGATTTCGTATACCCGATTGAATACATCTCTCGTCCAATCAAGTATACATCATCCGGCACGGCGAAGCCTCGGGAAAAGGATTTTAACCCCTTTAAGGGGACCTTTCATCACACTTGCTAAGCCCATGCGCACATATTACATAATGCATAAAACAAATAAAACAAATAAATAAAGAATATCAGATTTTGTATACCCGATTGAACACATCTCTCGTCCAATCAAGTATACATCATCCGGCGCGGTGAAGCCTCGGGTAAAGGATTTGAACCCCTTTAAGGGGACCTTTTATCACACTTACTAAGCCCATGCACACATATTACATATGACATAAATGAATGATATGCGGAAATTAAAAGACAGAAAAATTAAACGGCAAATAATCAAATGAACAAGATAACACAAAATCAACAAGTGCCGTTTGCTCAAGTGGTACGTGGAATTGTTGCCCAAGTACAGACCGCACTACCGTCCATTCGGATTCGGCTACGGAATTTACGTCTGGGTTTCCATCCTATATACCACAAGAGACGACACTTCCATTCATCCAAAATCCACAACAAACATCATATACACAACAAATGCCACAAATACAGAAAATATAATCAAAGTAAATGACCAGAAATTAAATAGAAATAAGTGTGAAAAATACCCTCAGGTCTAACCTTTTTAGTTGTCCTCGGACTTGCGTTTCGCGGAGATCGGAAGGGATGAAAGCTCCTTACTTTTCCGGTTCACTAGCTTCACATTTTGGCTCGCTGTTCCACTGTTTTTCCCACTGTTTTGGCGTCGTTTTACTGCTGTTTTTGACGTGTTTTCTGCTCACTGTTTCAGGTCTTATTATTCTGTTTTGGTGGACTGTTTGTGCGTGTTTTAGGGGGCTATTTTTGTAGATATTTTTGTGATTTTTTAAGGGTTAAATGTGCAACTTTTACTCACTGGTTTGGGGTATTTTGGGGGCTACTTGAAGGGCTGGAACTGCACAAAAAGGGCTGCTATTTTTGCGTGAAAGGGGTTGTTGTTCTGGTTGCTGTTTCACGTGGATGTGGTTGCTGTTCTGGTTGTTTTTCACGTGGATGTTGCTGCTGTTTATGAGGTTATTTTGGTGGTGATTAGGGGCTGTGATGGTGGTGATAAGGGGTGTTGTAAATCGGCTAAGGAGGGGGGATGGTGGATGTATGGTTCTCGGCCAAGAGAGAGTGAGATGAAGAGAAAGGTTTCTAGTTGGTGTCTTGTAATTTACGTGTGAGAGGAGGGATGTCTTGATGTCTTGGGCGTGAATGAGAGAGAGTGAAGAGGATGGGTGGCTAGGTTAGTGCATGTTTATATAGAAGAGAGGTAGGGTTTGCCCTTGTCTCACAAGGTAGAGATTTTGTTTCCAAATTAGGAGAGATGGGAATGGTATATACAAGATTGAGGGGGGACAAAATATTTTAAATTAGGAAGTCAACTAATCTAAATTGGTGGATATCTTATTGAATTAGGAAGTCAACTATTTTAAATTGGTAGATGTCTTATTAGATTAGGAAGTCAAATATTTGATTAGCTTTGATTGGTTAGGATTGATTTTAATTAGGCATATCTTATTTTAATTTTAGTATATGAATTATTTAAATTAGGCATGATTTTAGTTTAAGTTGGTAATTGTTTATTTTATGTTTGGTATATGTTTTATTTATTATTTAATTAACTTAATTATTATCTTATTTAATTAATGTTTTAATTTAATTAATATTTATTTAATTTGGGGTGTATATTAAGGCTTTGTGGCGTGTGGGCTTTGGTGGGTGGGAGTGGGCTTGGCTAGGTGCATGTTGATTTAGTTAAGTGTTTGGGCTAGGTTTGTGTGGACTAGGTGGGTGTGTAGGCTAATTCATGTGGACTAGGTGTGTGGGGCCGGGTTTAGGTGTCTTGGGCCGAGCATAAAATTTTAAAACATAAAACAAACGAGTTACTTGAAGCCAAACTAGTGAACTTAATCCGTCAATGAGTCAATTCTTGACTCTTCCCTTCCGATGTCTGTTTCCCGTGGTTTCCGTAATTTAAAAAGGTAGTTGTCTCCAAATAAGACTCCTCATCGGGTTTCACATGCAAAAATGCAATGCCTACACAGGAAGGAAAGGGAGATTGTGTACTGATGGGAAGATTTAATTAGTTTGTTATAAGGAAAAGATTTCTTTAGTTTTGGAAGTGATTATGTGTTTAGGAAAAGGATTTAATTTAATTTAGGAAGGTGATTAATTTATGACATATGTTTAATTTAATTTAATTAGATTTATTTAGTTTAAGAATGTGATTTAATCTAATTAATTTAAGTTTAATTTAATTGGTTTTAATTTGTGACATGTATTTTAATGTTTTAATTATTTTGGGTTGGGCTTGGTGTGTTTTGAAACAGAGGTCCAACAAGCGAGTCCGAAGCTACTCCAACAAGTTAAATCCAACCAAGTGTCAATTCTTGACATTTTCCCTTCCAACGTTCGTTTCCCGCGGCTTTCACAGTCAAAGAGGTAGTGTCTCCATACGAGACTCATTATCGGGACTTACATGCAAAAATGCAGTGCCTATAGTTGCCCCCACTTTGATGGGACTTGTGCAGAGTGTGACAATGACAATCCTATCAAAGTACGTGCAATGTATTTTCACTTACCTGGCTCGCCACCTGTCACCTGGTTTGCCTGTTGCTTTGAAATGAATTTGATGATATGGCGAGGTGCTTCGACCCCAAGGTTCATCCCTGTAAGATGTTGCGATCTTTAGGAATCACTACCGAACTAAACTGATATGATGGCCAGGCGCTTCGACCCATGGGCTTTATTCCCAAACCACCTGTGGGCTTTGTTCCCGAGTTGTGTAGAGAGTGGGATTTGTTCCCTGGGTTTTGTTCCCGAACTGAATGTGATAGCGAGGTGCCTCGACCTCTGGGCTTTGTTCCCGAACCACATATGGGCTTTGTTCCCGAACTGTGTAGAGAGTGGGCTTTAGTCCCTGGGTTTTGTTCCCGAACTGAATGTGATGGCGAGGTGCCTCGACCTCTGGGCTTTGTTCCCAAACCACCTGTGGGCTTTGTTCACGAACTGTGTAGATAGTGGGCTTTGTTCCCGAACTGAATGTGATGGCGAGGTGCCTCGACCTCTGGGCTTTGTTCCCGAACCACCTGTGGACTTTGTTCCCGAACTGTGTAGAGAGTGGGCTTTGTTCCCGTAGTGTTGATTTTGATGGCGAGGTGCCTCGACCTTTGGGCTTTGTTCTCGAACCACCTGTGGGATTTGTTCCCGAACTGATTTGATTATGCCATACCCAGCGTGCCAAACCTCATACCCGAGGCGTCACAGTTGCTGTGAATTGAGTTGATCTGGTTGTGCCATACCCGGCGTGCTAAACCTCATACCTAGGGTGTCGCGGTAGTCCATAATATCATACATGGCGTGCTAAACCCCGTACCTAGGGTGTTGCGGTAGTCCACAATGACGTACCTGGCATGCTAAACCTCGTACCTAGGGTGTCGCGGTAGTCCATAATGCCGTACCTGGCGTGCTAAACCTCATACCTAAGGTGTCGCGGTACTCCACAATGCCATACCTAGCGTGCTAAACCCCCGTACCTAGGGTGTCGCAGTAATCCACAATGTCGTACCTGGCGTGCTAAACCTCGTACCTAGGGTGTCGCGGTAATCCACAATGCCGTACCTAGCATGCTAAACCCTGTACCTAGGGTGTCGCGGTAATCCACAATGTCGTACATGGCGTGCTAAGCCTCATACCTAGGGTGTCGTAGTAATCCACAATGTCATACATGGTGTGCTAAACCCCGTACCTAGGGTGTCTCTGTGATCCAAAATGTCGTACCTGGCGTGCTAAACCCCGTACCTAGGGTGTCGCGGTACTCCACAATACTGTACCTAGCGTGCGAAACCCCCATACCTAGGGTGTCGCGGTAATCCACAATGCCGTACCTGGCGTGCTAAACCCTGTACCTAGGGTGTCACGGTAATCCACAATGTCGTACATGGCGTGCTAAGCCTCATACCTAGGGTGTCGTAGTAATCCACAATGTCATACATGGTGTGCTAAACCCTGTACCTAGGGTGTCGCGATGATCCACAATGTCGTACCTGGCGTGCTAAACCTCGTACCTAGGGTGTCGCAGTAATCCACAATACCGTACCTGGCATGCTAAACCTTGTATCTAGGGTGTCGCGGTAATCCACAATGCCGTACCTGGCGTGCTAAACCCCGTACCTAGGGTGTCGCAGTAATCCGCAATGTCGTACATTGCGTGCTAAACACCGTACCTAGGGTGTCGCGGTAGTCCACAATATTGTACCTGGCTTGCTAAACCCCATACCTAGGGTGTCGCGGTAGTCCACAATGTCGTACTTGGCGTACTAAACGCCGCACCTAGGGTGTCGCGGTAATCCACAATGTCGTACCTGGCAAAACTGATCTGATATCTCCATATTCGGAGTGCCGTACTTGGCAGAACTGATCTGATTTCTCCATACCCGAAGTGTCGTACCTGGAAAAATTGATGATGTGTCTCCATACCCGGAGTGCCATACTCGATAAAACTGATATGATGTCTCCAAACCTGGCGTGCCATACCTGGCAAGACTAATCCTGCTGCTAATGATGTGGGCCTCGCCCCCAGAGTGCCATACCCGGCCAGACTGATACTGATAATGTGATGGTTCATTCTCGAACCATGATGTGTGGTGGTCCATTCCCGAACCGTTACTGTGTGAGGTGGTCCATTCCCGAACCGTTATTGTGATGTGGTCCATTCCCAAACCTTGCTTTATTCTCGGAGTGTCATTCCCTGCTTGTTCATTCCCGAACCGTGCCCCATTCTCGGTGTGCCATTCTCGGTTCTATTCATTCTCGAACCTTGCTCCATTCTCGGAGTGCCATTCCCGGCTTGTTCATTCCCGAACCTTGCTCCATTCTCGGAGTGCCATTCCCAGCTTGTTCATTCTCGAACTTTGCTCCATTCTCGGAGTGTCATTCCCGGCTTGTTCATTCTCGAACTGTGCTCCATTCTCGGAGTGCCATTCCCGGCTTTCTGATGATGTGTGGGCCTCAACCTTGGGACTCATCTCCAAAACTAATACTGATGTGGGCCTCGACCCTGGGACGCATCCCCATACCACTGACAATGTGGGCGTCGCCCTTAAACTGATGATGTAGTGGGTCCTCGACCTTGGGACGCATCCCGGAACTACAACTGATGATGCAGTGGGCCCTCGACCCTGGGACGTATCTCGGAACTGCAACCGACAACGGGGGCCCTCGACCTTGGGACGTATCCCAATACCACTGACAATGTGGGCCTCGCCCTCAAAATGATGATGTAGTGGGTCCTCAACCCTGAGACGCATCCCGAAACTACAACTGATGATGCAGTGGGCCCTCGACCCTGGGACGCATCCCGGAACTACAACCGACAACGGGGGCCCTCGACCTTGGGATGCATCCCAATACCGCTGACAATATGGGCCTCGCCCTCGAACTGATGATGTGGTGGGTCATCAACCCTGAACTGGTACTTATGTGGGCCTCGCCCCCAGACTGACGCTGATGTGGGCCTCGCCCCCAGACTTACACTGATGTGGGCCTCGCCCCCAGACTTACGCTGATGTGGGCCTCGCCCCCAGACTGACACTGATTTGGGCCTCGCCCCAAACTGATACTAATGTGGGCCTCGCCCCAAACTGATACTGATGTGGGCCGCGCCCCAGATTGATACTGATGTGGGCCTTGCCCCAAACTGATATGGGGCCTCGCCCCAAACTGATACTGACGTGGGCCTCGCCCCAAACTGATACTGACGTGGGCCTCGCCCCAAACTGATGTGGGCCTCGCCCCAAACTGATGTAGGCCTCGCCCCAAACTGATACTAATGTGGGCCTCGCCCTGGATTGATACTAATGTGGGCCTCGCCCCAAACTGATATGGGCCTCCCCCAAACTGATACTAATGTGGGCCTCGTCCCAAACTGATACTGACGTGGGCCTCGCCTCAACCTGATACTAATGTCGGCCTCGCCCCGTGACTCATCCCCAAAACTGATGCTAATGTGGGCCTCAACCCTAGGATTCATTCCCGGATTCATTCCAAATTTCTGCTGATGTGGATTCATTCCAAAACTCTGCTGATATGGGCCTCGCCCCCGGGACTCATCGCCAAAACTAAAACTGATATGGACCTCAACCCTGGGACTCATACCCAAAACTACTACTCATGTGTTGCTGATTCTGGTTAGCTTGTCTTTGTCGCTTTCTCTTTTTCTTATTTGAACCCTGTGAATACAAAACAAAACAAACACAAAAAAAATGCAAAATATGTTACGTGTATGCATGCATGCACGAATTAAATTCCTATTCCATTGGGTTAGGTCTTCCGCCAGTTCTCCAGGTGATTGCTCAGTCTTCTCTCTGGTCTCATGACTTAATATCTTGTTATATCCCTGATTCACGATGTGGTAGACTGGTCACCCCCAGTCTTGGTTTAGCTTTCTGCTCTCCGCTGTTTGTACTTGGTCAAGATGAACCCCATGGTGGTGCCTTCCATATCATCATGCTATATTACATGCTACGAAATAGTCCCAATAGTTATACATATCATTGTCCTCAAAGAATGCTCAGTAATGAAACCAAAGAACTTTCAAAACACCCAATGCAACTCAAATCCAAGTCTTTGAATAAATGATCTAAGCCAGACTCAGAGTGTGTGTGTGCAAAGGTTCTTTCACAGCTTAATCCTTAGGTAAGCTAACTGGATGATTTCGTTTCAAACAAATCGGGATCGATATGTCAAACCAACCTAGATGTCTCAATTATGTTTGCAGTTGCTTTTCTGTGCTCAATGTGGTATGGTTTTCTTCTTTTCTTTTGTCTATTTTTTTTTTCTCTTTTTTTTTTTTTTTCTTTTTTTTTTCCTTTCTCTTTTTTTTTTCCAACACACCTACCCTTTAAGGTAGCATTTCTCCTCATGGTGGTCCTAATACTCGCCATGGGTAGCTTCACGCTTATCGGTTATAGGTGGTTCAATTCTTTTCTTTAGAGACTTTTCTTTCATTTTGAACCATACCACACATCATAACATAAGCAAATCAAGATAGAAATCTAAGAAAACAGTCATTCACCGACCTATAATTTCTTTAACTAGTCACTTTGCTAAAAACCATAATCAAGTGCTTACGAGTCTAACATAGATCAATTACTCAAAGCATCAGATAAAAGTACGTCAAGGGTTTATCGTTTCTAAAGTTTCACTCTAAAGCAATCAATTTCATCATCGGACTTATACCTAACAATTAAGGACTAAAAACAAACAACTTTTTTATTTTTTATTTTTTTTTCTCTTTTTTTTTTTTTTTTTTTTTTGAAGGCCCCCCCAACGGTCTTTCTATCATTGCAGTAAAGTTTTTTGTTCCTCGGTTTCTTTTTCCAAGATATCCATGTTTGCTAAACTCTTCTTTGACAAGTCTTCTTTTTTTCTCTAACCCAACAGATATCTATGATGGCTTTTTAAGACACGGGGTTAACATGATGCGTGAATGCATGAGATGCGTGCAATGTATGAGATATAATATGCATGTGGTTATCAAAAGCATAAAGGGGCAACTTCTATAGGATATATGACTATGGTTCACACGCGCGTTTATAGGGGTATAGACAAAGGCTCTCGCCGGCGAAGGGTTGCCCACAACTAGGTCTCCCCACTCAAGGGTTCGAGCGACCAAGTGAGAGCACATTTTTTATACCTGACTGTCAGAAGGATTCTCGTTGTAGATTCCCCAGAGGGAGGGTGGAGCGAGGCTCTCTTAAGTACCCAAGCATCTTAGGCTCTTATCGCTTGGTATCAGGAATAAACAACGAGTCTTCCAAATTAGTCCATCACAGTAGGTACAAGTAAATGATTATCTAGGTGCCTTCACAACTTTTCCTTATAGAAAGGTAGTGAATGAAGGAAGACACCAAACCATTTCCTAGCCTTAAAAAAATGCCTTTGATTAAACCCCTTTCAACCTACGGTAAACACGGTTAATTAAAGTACAAATCCAAACATTACAAGACATTATTTCGGGGCCAATTCTCTATCCCCAATGGAGTCGCCAGACTGTAGGACGCAGAACTTGACGACGCTGTTCCAGGCTCGCGGCCTAGTTGGGAGTACGAAATAACATGGAGTCGCCACCCGGTGTGAACCGGGACAAAGATTTAAGGCCGCACTCACCCCTCGCAAGGGAAGACCTCAAACCGTTGGGTTCGAAATGGTCCCTTACTTATGTCACTTGTAATGATGTGATTTGTGCACTAAACTAACCGAATCTACTCAACATGTATGCTCAAAGGTAACCTACACCTAAGTCCGCATGCATAATAATAAAAATGAAAACCTATATCTAAGTTCGCATACTTCAAAGTAAGTTGTCATAACGACAAACACGCAATAACATACATTCATCACACAAGCATGCTCCATTATCTAATACGGAAAATAAATAAGAATCTAAGCATAAATATAAATTAAATCCCTAATGTGAAAACAACCTAATCATGCATAAAGAAAGAAATTTCTATCGACTCAATCATGCTTAAGATAAATAACATGCTAACAACCTAATCATGCTCGAATACAATGTTGGATGAATGAAATATGTGTATCTCTCAAGTGGTACGTGGCATCGTATCCCGAGTACAAACCGCACTACCGTCCATTCGGATTCGGCTACGGAATTTACGTCCTGGTTTCCATCCGATATACCACAAAAGAGAACACGCATTCCGTTCATCTGGAATTCACATCATTCCTCAACAAACGACTCTCATGCGATAATATATTAAAATAAATAAAAGAAACGAAAGATAATAAGTAAAAAGGGTGCCCTCAGGTCTAACCTCTTTTGTCGTCACTCGAAAGCGCGTTACACGGCCGTCGGAAGGGAGAATGCTCTGCAACTTTTCTGGTTCACTAATCCAACATTTTTCCTCATTGTTTAGTTGTCTAGGCTGTTGTTTTCACTCCATTTCACTGCTGTTTTTGTTGTATTTTCTGGTCACTATTTTTGGTAATTTAGGCTAATGTTTTGGGCGGTTTAGGGGGCTGTTTTTGGTCAATGTTTTAAGGGTTAAACTTACTGCTGAACGTGGCTGGTTTTTGGGCATTTATGTGTGCAGTTTGGAGGTTGTATATGCGGCTGGCGTGGGCGCTTTGTGTTGGGGCAGTGGCTGTTTTGTTAAGAGCTAATGACGCGAGTTGGTTTGGGGAGCAGGTGGCGTGTGGTGAGGCAATGAAGTGGGCGAGCTGTGGCTAATGGTGTGGGGATCAGCTAAATGCGTGAAGGCAATGTGGCAGCTTGCGTGAGCGTTAGTGAGTGCAGGGACGTGTTGAGCATGGGCAATTGTGGGCTAAATGTGAGCTGGTACGTGGCTTTTAATAGAGGTAACAACGTTTGTGAGTGAGGTTTGAAGGGTAAGTGGTTACGCGTGAGCGGTTTGGTGGCTAGGCGATGTGGGATCCTGTGTGGTGTTGTTGATTATGTTGAAGGGTTAGTGAGTGGAGGCTGCAATGTGTGAATGGGGGCTGGTGCATGAGTGCTAGGCGTGGTCTTCTCGTGGGTCAGGTGTTGCAGAGAGTGAGGCAATTTGAGAGAGGCTGTGCGTTGATTTTGAGAAGGCAAAGGCTGATGCGTGAGAGAAGAGAGAGGGTGAAGCTCCGGGTTATTTTCTTTGTGTTTTCGTGAGAATGAGCCAGGGTTTTGGGTGAGTGATGAATGGTTCTTTTTATACGCAAAGTGATGGGGTTTACCTTGTTTGGGTAGGAAAGGGAGATTGTGTATTGATGGGGAAGATTTAATTAGTTTGTTTTAAGGAAATGATTTCTTTAGTTTTGGAAGGTGATTTATGTAGTTTAGGAATGGGATTTAATTTAATTTAGGAAGGTGATTTAATTTTTGACATATGTTTTAATTTAATTTAATTAGATTTATTTAGTTTAAGAATGTGATTTAATCTAATTTAATTTAAGTTTAATTTAATTGGTTTTAATTTGTGACATGTATTTTAAATGTTTTAATTATTTTGGATTGGGCTTGGTGTGTTTTGAAACAGAGGTCCAACAAGCGAGTCCGAAGCTAATCCAACGAGTTAAATCCAACCAAGTGTCAATTCTTGACATTTTCCCTTCCAACGTCCGTTTCCCGCGGCTTTCACAGTCAAAGAGGTAGTGTCTCCATACGAGACTCATCATCGGGACTTACATGCAAAAATGCAGTGCCTACACCAACATATCCAGGGATCTCATGGGTCGCTTCCCGAAGATTCACCGATGATGTAGGACTCGTACATTATTATTCTGGGATTAATTATAAGAGAGAGAAAATTAATCTGGGATTAATTACAGAGATATTTTATCTGGGATAAAATACTATTTAAAGAGAGAGAACGATTAATTTGGAATTAATTGATAAAATAATATATTCGATATATTAAACGAAATTAGATTTCGATGCGGAATTAAAATTAGATTTTAATTCGGGCGAACGAGTTAATTTAGAATTAATTCGCTAGCGACGTGAATAGTAATTTTGCTAGGCATAATTATTTAATTAAATTTGATTTAATTACGTCGCAACGGAAAATTCGTTAATTCGGAATTAGCGAACCTGAGCCCGGGAGTGTTTGCGGGCCCACTCGCATTTTGAATTCAAGTGCGGCCCACAAGTCACATCATTAGTCATTCTTGTGATGTAAGTCACATCACTTTGAGTGATGTGATGGTTGTCACTTGTGATTGATGGTGGTGGTTGGAAGGCTTAAATGCCTTGTACCTTTTTTGAATTTGGTATATCATTTAATTGAATTTTGAAATCAATGACAACTAACACTTGACATCTTCATCTCTTTCCTCTCTCAATACTCTCGGCCAATGGCCAATTTTTCTCTCTTGTTTTTCCTTTTGCCGTGAATCACACAAGAGAAAATGTGAAGATTTGTTGCAAATTTTCACAAGTGCTAGCACACATTAGGAGTCATCCAAAGGTGATAGGGAAACCCATCTATGAGCATGGAATCTACAAACAAAGCTAGGAGCTTGGAGATTCAACTTGGAGCACAAAAAGGAGCCATGGCCGAACCTTGGAAGAAAAGCTTGAAGAATTTTTGTTGTTCCTCGCATCGCAAAATCCGATCAAAGTGATTATTCCGCAACTTAACTTTCTTGTATTCACACATGTTTTACGCTTAAATCGATCTTGGTTTGACCTTAGAAACCTAACACAGTGCGACTCATCATTGACCTTACTGTGTCCAACAAAGTTCGGTTTCTCCATTTGGACACACCGTTCAATTGAGGTGTTCCGGGAGGAGTCCACTGCGAAAGAATACCATATTCTCTCAAGTAATCTTGAAACTCATTGCTTAAGTATTCTCCACCACGGTCCAACCGCAATGTTTTAATACTTTTACCGGTCTGTTTTTCTACTTCCTGTCGAAACTCTTTGAATTTCTCAAAAGTTTCCGACTTGTGTCTCATAAGATACACATAACCATAACAGGATGCATCATCCGGAAAGGTTACGAAGTATTTGTATCCACCTCTAGCCTGGCTAGACATGGGCTTGCATACTATTAGGGTTTCAAGGGGGAATATTGGTAACGCAGCGGAATCGCGGAAAATCAAAATT